>JBCEWC010020589.1:0-10865 GCA_038996855.1 Solanum aculeatissimum
CCCCCCCCCCCCCCCCCCCCCCCCCCCCCCCCCCCCCCCTCCACATTGCGCTTCATTTTTAGGGCTAAGCCTGAGGCCTTTGGTTAAAGTGGAGGGATCTCATCCATTCTATCACGTTTGATGGTGATATGAACCTGTTAGAATGGAGATTTGAGGTTGTCTATAGACTATAGGCACTTATTTGACCGCAGTCAACCTTCATATTTCCAAATTTAGTTTGACGGGGGTGGGGGGGCTCTCTACTTTGATTTTTTTCATTTTTAGGCCTCAAGTCTAAGACCTCTGGTTAAAGTAGAAGGATCTGATCCATCCCATCACGTATGATGGTGATATGAACCGGTTGGAATGCTCAAATCTTCGATTCGAGGTTGTCTATAGACTATAGGCACATATTTGACCGCGGTCAATGTTCATATTTCCAAATTTAGTAATTCTGTTTCTTGATTTCTCCACATTTTATTTTTGGAAAGGGAGAAATCCATGAATGGAACACTCCTATGTAAATATGTCTCTCTAGGAGCATAAATGTGCCAACTTACAAAATGATTATCACGACACTTCCAAAATTTATGTGTAACATCAGCTTGTGTGTTCACAAGAATAAGTTGAGGTGTCCATATGTGCATTCTCGAAGTTGAAGTATTCAGTTGCCAGTTGAAGACAAGTTAAAGTATCTATCGCGACTGTTTAATACTAATAGTACTATTTCTTGACACTCACAAAAAAGATCAAACTTTCAATTATTATTATTCATCTGAATCTAAAGTTGAGAATAACTGTACAAATAAGAAGCAAAAACAAAAGAATTACACTCCTGTTGTGACAGAATTAATCATTCACTTTACACATTCATTCTTTGTATGTTATATACAAGAAATGCAAGAATCAGACTGATGAAAACCAAGAGAGTAGTTCCACTTTTTCTTCATAACGCCCCACGCATAACGAGAGCTTAGTGTATTGAGCTGCCCTTTTTTGTACATGAATCTTCAAGATGTTCTCATGATCCTAATTAAATATAGTATGGTCTAATGATTGTGAACGAAAACACTATGTTGCTCGAATCCACCAGAATTGTTATCGTGTCTGTGTTGGATCCTCTGAAAATGCATAACTTTTGGAGGATATGACACACATGGGGTATCATTTTTGGAGGATCCGAGCAACATAGTATAAAAACAAAGAAAAATGAAAGGGGAATGATATAAGATGAACTGACCTTGTTGCTTTACTTTTCGTTTTCTTGCTTCAACTTCTATAGCTTTCGACAGTGTATCAACCTTCTTCATTAGCATCTGTAAAAATCAAACAGATTGAATGAAATGATTAAAAGAAGACGATAAACGTGTGTAAGGACTTCAGTTTTATGGTAATACTTCACCTTAATTTCTTCATCTTTAGTATTCAAAGCAGACTCTTTTGTCTCACAAAATTTCCTCAAATAGATAACTTCTTTCTGTAGTCTGTCATACAAAAAACCAGATACTATATCATCGTTATCGCTCTGGATGCATCCATTAGTCTTATTTTCATCCTGATCACCTCCTGATAGGTTCTTGATCTTATGCGCGTCTATGATTCCTTTGTTGTTTACATCCACAATAGAGTTATCCTTCATTTCTGCATTTTCCTTTCCAATGATACCAACGTTCTTACTCCGAGGAGTCCATAAACTCTTTTTTACCAAGCTATTTCCAAGATAGTGTTTAGTCTTTTGAGGTTTTGTGGATCCATTAGGATTGAACACTTGCTTCAGGCCTTCTTCGAGTGTTTTGAGCCTCACTTTTAGCTTATCCTATAGCAAAAATTTTACCGGATGAGTAGAAAACACATCAAGTTAGTTTCAAGAATCGCGTAGTGTATGACAATTGAAAAGCTCACCTTGAGTTGTGCTTCTGCCTTGGCTGTTCTCTCTGATATGCTTAATTTGTCTCTCAATCGTTGCATCTCTGCCTATAACACATAGTAAAACAGTATCTCAATAAGTCCAACTGATGCGTTATAAAAAAGAATTTATTTCGTTGGCGTTTGAACATAGACTTGGTTGAAATCTGGAAAAAAAAAGAGTTTTTCTGAAGTTGAAGTTCTGTTTGGACATTCATTTCACTTGAAAAAAAGTTGAAGTTTTGAGAGTGGAAAGTATTTTTTCGCTTGAAAAATCAGTCTATGTCCAAACGTCTCCTTAAGTCGTGCAATATCTTGCTTTAGTGACCTGCAACAGCCTTCTTTCTTCAAGCCATTGTTTTACAGGCATAACTTTGTCATTTTCATCTTTCCATTCATTTGCCACGACAGTTGCTACTCGGTTTGCTGAAACCTTAACTCTTGATAGTTCCCTTTCCAATGTCCTCTTCTCCTCCTGCAAGAATCGGAAAATTAACCTCAGGCCTTATGATCTAACGTATAAAATAGGCGTACGTCTACTAGCATTATCAAATATGTGTCTAGATATATCCTTACTTGTAACTCAGAAATTCTTCGTTTGTAGTCACGGAGTGTATTAGCTGCTGCACCTCCAGCAAGAATTGCCTCCTCAAGTTCTGCAATAGTTTGGCTAAGCTTTTCCACCTCAAGAATCTTTTGACGATTCGTCTTATCAAGTATTTTGTTTTCCTCCTGCATTGATAGGAACAACGTAGTCAGAATTTTCACTAGGGAGATTCGAAATGTAAAGAAGGAAACAGATGAAAACGTCAGAATCTTGACGTTGTATATGCAGTGTAATTTTCCGGTTGAAACTCCTACCTGGAAGATTTCAATCTGTCTTCTAAGCTCAAAGTTCTGATTTTGAATCTCTTCTACTATTAAGGCTCTTTCCAAAGCACTTTTTAGAATCCGTTCTGCTTCAAGCAACGCAGCTTCTTTAGCCTTCGTATGTCTTTCCAATGACCTTGTATCCTCCTGTAATGCTGCAATCTAAAGAATTTGCCAAAGAAAACAAGTTAATGCTGCTTGCCAAAGCACTTGGAATGAGTTTTTATCATTTTAAAGTACCTCATTCTTGTACATCTTAATCTCTGCCTCGAAGGGAGCAATGATGGACTCGAGAGGAGGAGCATCATCGTCTTTCTGATCTGCGTATACTCTTCTAAGAGTTGCTTCAGCAGCATATTGTGCAGCCAGTGCTTCCTTCTTCTCGTTAACAAGACGTTTGATATCAAGATTCTGCATTTTGAAGTCAAAGCCAATAATTTACGCGCCCCTTTTTGGTTGCTTTTGAACACTATTACCTTCTACACAAACGATGAAATGACATACCTTTTGTTCAAGAACATTTTCGCCAATTTTCAACTTTTCCTCCAATCTTTCAAACTCATTTCCGAGCTATGGAAAGTAGAAATTGCATCATCAATACGATAAAATAGCTAAACTATAACAACTAAAATGTGTGCAAAATAGAGAAATGACAGATTATTCTGAGAGTACCTCTTCAAGAGCCTTGTCTTTGAGGACTTCAGTTGCTTTCAGCGCCTTAATTTCACTCAACGCTGCTCCAAGTTCGCGATCCTTCTCTGATGAAATTCACATAAAGAACTGACATTCAATAGCTAAGTTCCGCTCTTATATCCATACGCAGCATGTTACAAGCATGCATATATAAACGTCGAAGCTTCAGAGTAGACAGTTACTCAAAATTGACAGTTTTAAGCCAAGAAAACTATCAAATGATTACATGAAAGTGCAAGGTTACCTAATTAACAACAACAACTACGACTCAGTCCCAAACAAGTCGAGATCAACTATATGAATCTCCATTTCTTCATTTAATATCATGTCATATCATCGTCATACCTTATCGTTAAGATCATCGCGGTGTTAAACTTACAAGCTGGACAGACAGAATCAGAACAAACTCAGAAATATACTCAATTCTTGAATTGTTAAATTTTCAGATGCTTTTCCCTGCTGACTGACTGTGCCACTAGACTACGTTGCTCAAACTCTTCAAAACTAACACCAAGTACATGTCAGATTCTTCAACAATAGTGCATTTTTTGAGGATCTGACATGGATACGACAACATTTTTTTGGAGAGTCCGAACAATATAAATTTGAAAGCTTTTGGTAAACAGAATGATGCTAACTTTGTCTTTAACATTCTTATGCAGAGTAGTAACACCAAAAATACAGAAACTTGTTGACTCCTCTAGTAACTATTGTTATTGATCATATGTCCAAATCAATCCAACTATGAAAGTAATAATAACAAAACACATTCATCAAGTAAACATGTTAGATATTCAGAAAACACCAAAAAAAAAAGGGCAGTCTGGTCCTCCAAGTTCCCGCTATGTCGTCAGAGGTTGTTTTCACAGTTTGAAACCCTTAACCTCCTAGTCAAATGACCGCAGTTTTTTACCATTGTACCAAGGAGGAGAGCCTTGGCGCAATGATAAAAGTTACCACGAAAACAATCTCTGGTGAAAAATGGTGAAAAATACAAGGTAAAACTACATACACAAGACTCAATGTGGTCTAGTCCATCCACCCTCGTCTAGCGGAAACTTAATGCACCAGGGCTGATAAATCATGACAAACTTAACTTTACAATCAAGAAACACAACAGAAAAATTGAAAACTAAAGTAATCTTTTTAACCTTTGAGTTTGTTCTGCAAATTATTGAGTTCCAAAATAACAGGATCAGGATGAACAACAAAAAGTTCCTCATCACAAACTTCATAAAAACCTGACATTTTTTTTTCCTGTTTTTTATGACTTGAAACTATAGTACAATTCTTGAAGTCATGTCTATTACTTATATAAAGAAAATAAATTGAGTTGAATTAAGATAATGGACTTTCCTTCTTGTTAAGCAAACCTTAGAAAATAACTAATAAAAAACAATTTAGTTATTTTTAAATATTTTTTAATTTTATTTTTTAATGAAAGTCTACTATATAATATTTTTCAATTGCACATTCTTTTGAAAAAGATAGTAATGATTATATGGAACAATATCTCAATATATTATTAGCTGTAACATATTCTTGAACTCTGTCTTTAGTGGAAAAAATTTAAAAAAAAAATTAAGTACAAGAAATATTATAATTTTAAAAAAATGAGAATTTAAAAATTAAACAAGACAAAATGCTAGGGAATAAAGGCTAAGTTGTCCTACAATTATCTGGAGTTTACCTTTTGAAGCTTTCCTTAAGCAGAAAAGGGGAGTTAGGTAATCAAGTTTTATTTTATTTATTAAAAAAAAATAAAGCTCTTTTATTTTTATTTTTCCTTTTAGGGAATGAGATTCTTATAATATTTTTTGGTTTAATTATATTATGTTTGGAACCTACTTGTCCGATTAATTCAGATTCATATTGCAATAGTCGATCTAAATCCACTATGTATTAGTTGAAACCCTAGGGTCTGATTAATTCAAATTTGCAGTTGGTAGGATTCAATTAAAGAGGAAACACACTTTACGATAACTTTCTTCATGCCAAGAATTCGAACAATATACCTAGTGGAATCTCACAAGTGGGGTCTGGGGAGAATAAAATATATCCAAACCTTACGACTACTTCAAAGAGATAGAAAGCACTGACTCAATTAATTCATATTCGTACCGCTTAAACTTTATTTAAGAGGAAAATACATACTCTTCAACAAGACATCTTCCACCATCTGGAATACAGAATCCACTGGCTCGACTAATATGTGTCAACTAGGGCCCATTGGGGGAAAAGTGCTTCTCCTTTTTTGACGCTCGAATTTTAGGGATATATCTCATCTGTCCCATCATAGTATTACGATAAAATAGAAAAAAAAAGAAGATAAAAGCTATACAACTCTAATATAATTATATATAAGAAAATTAACTTGAAAATTATATTGATGTGATATACTCTCCAACAAGATGTCCACCACCATCTGGAATACGGAATCCACTGGCTCGACTAATATGTGTCAACTAGGGCCCATTGGGAGAAAAGTGCTTCTCCTTTTTGACGCTCGAATTTTAGAGATATATCTCATCTGTCCCATCATAGTATTACGATATAGTAGAAAAAAGAGATATAACTCTAATATAATTATCTATAAGAAAATTATTAACTTGAAAATTATATATATTGATGTGATATTTTCCAAACATAATCTCTAAATTATTGATGGAAATCTCTTTCCACTTTTTAGATTAAGAAAAAATTCAATTGCTTGAGCGTTAATTACTCCTTAAAACATTGATAAAATTCAAAGAAAATGAGATGTTGATGACAAATAGTTGAAAAAAGGGATTTAAATTAAGTTTGCTTTAAAGTACATAAACAAACTTTGTTGCTTTTAAGTATGAAAGACTAAATATAATTAAAGATAAGAGCAAAGAAAAAAAAATTAATTAACCATATAATAATACTTATCTTTGTTGATATTGATATTATATATATAAAGTTTATGATAGTTGGATAACACTTGGCAAATGGAATTATTCAAGTTGTACATGATTAAATGGTTTGGAAAGGCAAAAAAAAAAATAAAAAAAAAATATATATATATATATATATTCGTGTAATTTCACAAGTAGAATTTATGAAACGTAGAATGTATGCGGATCTTTTCCTTTTCTTATAAATGTAGAGTGGTTGTTTTCGAATATACAGACTTTCAGCTCAAGTAACGCATACCAAAACAGTTTGAAAAAGAAATAAAGAGCACAAACACACTTAGAATTTATGCATATATAGTATTTACATTGAATTAATATAAGTTATCATGGTTAAGTAACGAATTTGATTAAAACTTATACTAAATTAATCATAGATAGAGGTGGAACTACAATATTAAGCTCAGTTCAGACGAATCTAATAGTCTTGTTCCTTAGATTCTTTATATATTTGTATTAGGAAATTCATTAAATATTTCTTTGTAAACTCAATAATTATAAACAATTTGACGCAGACTTATAATTTATAAATTTCAAATTTTGATTCCGACTCTCCAAAGAGTGTATATATATATATATATATATGTTTACCTAAAAAAAATAATGTGGTCCTAATGCTCAATACAATTATTGATTCAAATACTTAAAATGAGAGGAAAAAAGAGCAATAAAGATAAAAAAAATATTCAAACATGTCCTAATTGGCAAATGAATTTTTATTTCTACATTAATTATTTAAATAAATCACAATATTTTATATTTCTAAAAGTGACATGATCAAATTAGTGGGGTTTCTTTGTTACATTTATGATTTATGTAATGAAATTTCCAGTTGTAAAGTTTCTATAATTTTTATTTAATAATATCTTTTGATAATTAGCTTTAAGTAGGTAAATTATGATAAGGAATTTGTTCTAATAATTTCCTAATAATTTCTTCTTTCTTTTTCTCTTTTTTGTTTTTTATATTACTTAAATATCACTCCATTATTGATGCCTTAAGTATTTTTTTATTGTTTAATTAGGAGTCCATTTTATTAATTAACCTACTTTGACATATCAATGAAACTTCTAATATGGATAAAAACAAATTAATTAAAAAAGAACTAAAGTGTGATGTCTATGACAGAGGGTAAATCATAAAAAAAGACTAATAAATTTTTAGGTTGAAGTCCAATGTATCAACAAAATCATTTTCTTATTTCTACTAATGATTTTATCAAAAATTCATTTTTGGGGTGCAACAAGAGTTTATTTTCCTCTTCAAGGTTCGTCCACAGAGGGTGAGTCAAGGCCTAAGCTCAGGCCGAAAGGCGTAGTCTATGGACAACAGGTGAATATTCCTATACTACTCCTTGTTAGTCCCGAGGGATGAAGGAGGCTAGGTTAGCCAAAAGATGGTTATCGGTTCAAGAAAGTAAGGTGTCTCGACTTTTTCAGGGTAAGAAGGGGTAGAGAAAATGTCTCCTAATTCCGAATCGAAATGAGAGTAAAAATACAGAATTTTTATAAACCATAACGCAAATATTGATCACACATTTATGGACATAAACCATAAATGTGCAGTTTATAATAGTGCAGGTTAATATATAGTGCAGTTTTTTAAATCAAAATAATTATAATACATAATACAATTACTATAAATAATAAATATTTTTCAAATATGAAATATCTACAAAATAAATAAAAAAATATGTTTAAAAGCCATAAATATTTTACGAAAGGGATTCAAAAAGGTAATTATTCTTTTTTTTCTTCTTAATATATGACCTGTTACAAACCACTAACAGCAGTGGTTTTGATATTAATTTCATTTTAATGATGCTCTTTTTGATAATTAATGTTAATTGAATATATGCACTAATGACATTGTGTCAAAGGGTTAAATCTTTATCAATGGACTAATAACACAATATTAAGAATAATTATCTTGGTAGTAGGTATTGATGTGTATATATACTTAAAATCTCACCAAAACCTCTAAATTAAGACTTAATTTTGCATATTTAGCTATCATTTTCTTTCTTAAATTATTATTTTATTTTATTTTATTTTATTTTACTCTCCCTCTATTTTTTCCTTTATTCATTTACTACTTTAATTTTTTTTTTTCTCCAATAATAAATTTTTGGAAATAATGGCAAAAATACTCTTTACATATTGCTTTCTCCGTCTCAATTTATGTAGCATCTTTCAGATTTCAAGATTCAAATAAGTGTATATTTGACGGTAAATTTTTCATATTTTTTTTTAAAAATATTTTGAATTTTCAATTATCGTGATTTATAGTACTTTAATTTTTACATAGTTTACAAATATATAAATTTCATTTAAAAAGATTGAAGTAACTATGCACATATTTGTTGTCAAGCTTATAAAGTTTGACTCTCGAAAAATGAAAAGTACCACATAAATTAGAACAAAGGAATCGAAATAGTACTTTTTTGCGAGTTTGATACTTCAATTATCCATTGTTTTCTTCTTTTTTTTTTTCCATCTAATATTATCACTCATTTTATATTATAACACACCTTGATGATGACAATGTTTATTTGGTAGGTTTAGTCAAGGAATAAAGTTGCACCGTTGCTATCAACTATAACTTTTGATAAGATATTAAACACTTGATTCTAACAAATGGTATCATATATCAGAACCAAGGTCATAAGTTGATTCCCTGGAGCAACATGCAACATGAGACAGGTGTTGGGGAGGAGATTATTGAGTAATGCCAACATTTTGCCTATCACAAAGCCCGCAAATGAACTAGAGCGACTCTGAGTCAAAATCATGATCGAACGTGATATTTACTTAGTAGACTTAGTTAAAAAATAAACTTAGCCTCAATGATAAGCTTGAGGTTTCCATTCTCACAATCTTTTTAATCTTAGGATATCCCTCACCACTAAGAAATCCAAAAACTAATGAAAACACACAAATGCACAATCCATTTAAATAACATGCACTAAATGCAAAGGCAACAAAGATTAGAATTACTTGTGAAACAATTTGGACACAACACAAAATCTTGTCACTTTGGACAAAGAATCTTTAGCACCAAAGACAAAAACCTTTGTTCCTCTCACCTTTGTCTTTCATAAATCACATATTCTCTTTGATTAAACCTTCGAAAAATGAACCCCAATATGGAAATCTTTGCCAAGATTTTTCACTTCAAGAATCACATTGTCACATTGATTTCTTTATCAATTTTCTTAACTTTTTTCTTTGTGTTTGCACCTAATATTCTTACTTATTTTTGGCCTCTTATCTTCTCAACAACTCTACTTTTGATCACAATTCTTGCCTTCAACAATGTACCACCATTGGCTGTTGAATTCTCCAATTCAAAAGAAAGTGAAGGATCAGTACTTGATTTTCTTGCAGGACACCAGCATCAGCAGCTACTTGAAGAGTCTTGATATCCCGTCTTCCGCGACGGTTCTCAAGGGTTCGACAGAATTCAGTAGCTTTCGCCAAAACTCTGTAATTTATGTTAATAAATCTACTTAAAATGTATAAATAGTTTATCCAGAACCTAGTAATCCACGTTTCCTAAAAATTCTAGATCCGCCTCTGCTTTTGGCGGTAAGTTGATTGATAAATGTACATTCTAGTCATGTTTAAAGAACAACTAAGATGATATTGGAAATGTAACATGTCTCAATTTGTTCAAACTTCATGTGCGTACAACATTTTTTTTTAAAAAGTTTCCAAAATTATAATGACTTGGGAAAAAAGAAACACAAAAAGGAAATATAATTTTCCTTTCCAAAATGTTACCAAAAAAGTTGTCACGTAATTCCTTTTCCTCATCAAATTAGGCTTACCATTTACTAATCCTATTCCTAATTAAATTTGGTTTCCTAATAAGTTATTATAAATATAAACTTGGAGGCTTTACGTTTCCATTAGTAAAAAAATTGATTTCTCCTCCCACACAAGTGTTGCAAATATGCCGTTGCCAACTGACTTTGTATGCCATGAATGCTTCAAGTCCTGTTTCATCTGCGTTAAACCAATTTCCAAATTGATTATTCCCCCAATTCCTTCTTTAACCATTCACTTTAGTGTCAATACTCAACATCGATTTTGGTATATACCACCAGACGGTGTAGAGTTGGTATGCGTGGGTGACATATGTGACGGTTCAACCAAGTCGATCATCCAAATCATTATTCCTCATTCCAACACCAATCTCCATGATGCTATATCACACGTGTTTATGTCGAATTTTAAGGACGAGCTTGAAGATCAACATGATGCTGTAATCGAAGATACAACTCGCAAGTTGCAGATAATGGTGACTGAAGAGATGTCAGAGGTATGTGTGGATTTGACATTAGTGATTGATCACGAATGTGATAGTAGAATTTTGGTAGCATCAGCCGCGGATGGAATGATGTCGGCTAGTAAATCATCAATAGAGAATCTAGAACCAATGGAAGCTCATGAAAGAAAAAGCAAGGATGACTGTCTAGAT
>JBCEWC010020590.1:0-10864 GCA_038996855.1 Solanum aculeatissimum
TGTTCGGTTCAGCCCGTGAATCGAGATTTGACTAGCTCAGTCGGCCCATTAATAGGGTTAAAACTGGTTCTGACTCAGGTAGGGCTGCACATCGGGTTTCGAGCCATCCGGACTCAGCCCGATCCATTAATCGGGTTTCCAGGTGATCGTGTTATGTTCGGCCCGTGAATCGAGATTCGATCGACTCGGGCTCGGGCCGGCCCATTAATAGGGTTAAGCCCTGTTCAGACTCGGGTAGGCCCGCGCATAGTGTTTCGAGACGTCAGACTTGGCTCGGCCTATTAATCGGGGTTCTA
Organism: Solanum aculeatissimum; assembly: GCA_038996855.1. Taxonomy (NCBI): domain Eukaryota; kingdom Viridiplantae; phylum Streptophyta; class Magnoliopsida; order Solanales; family Solanaceae; genus Solanum; species Solanum aculeatissimum. The sequence continues at coordinate 297 of JBCEWC010020590.1, forward strand.
GTTGGGTGTGTTCGGTTCGGCCCTGCGAATCGAGATTCGACCGTCTCGGGTTTGGGTTGGCCCATTAATAGGGCTAATACCAGTTTGGACTCGGGTAGGCCCACGCAACGAGTTTCAAGCCATCCGGACTCGACCCGACCTATTAATCGGGTTTCCAGTTGGTCGTGTTCGGTTTGGCCTGGGAATCGAGATTTGACCGGCTCGGGCTCGGGTCGGCCCATCAATAGGGTTAAGACCAGTTCAGACTCGGGTAGGCCTGCGCATCGAGTTTCGAGCCGTTTGGAGTCGGCCTGACCCATTAATCGGGTTTTCAGCTAATCGTGTTCGGTTTGGCCTGCAAATTGAGATTCAACCATCTCGGGCTGGGGTCGGGCCATTAATAGTGTTATGACCAATTTGGACTCGGGTAGGCCCACGCATCGGGTTTCGAGCCATCCAGACTTCGCCCCGCCCATTAATCAGGTTTCCAGGTGATTAAGTTTGGTTCGCCCGTGAATTGATATTCGACCATCTAGGAGTCGGGGCGGCCGATTAATAGGGTTAAGACCTGTTCGGACTCGAGTTGGCCCGCACATCGGGTTTCGAGCCGTACGGACTCGCCCCGACCTATTAATCGGGATTCCAAGTGATCGTGTTCGGTTCAGCCCGCGAATCCAGATTTCACCGTCTCGGACTCGGGGATGCCCATTAATAGGGTTAAGACCGGTTCGGACTCGGGTAGGATCGCGTATTGCGTTTCGAGCAATCCGGACTCAGCCCGACCCATTAATCAGTTTTCCAGGTGATCTAGTTCGGTTTGGCCCGCGAATCGAGATTTGACCATCTCGAGCTTGAGTTGGCCCATTAATAAGGTTAAGACCGTCTTAGACTTGGCTAGGCCCGCGCATCGGGTTTTGAGCCGTCCGGACTCGGCGCGGCCTAATAATCGGGTTTCCAGGTGATCGTGTTCGATTAGGCTCGTGAATCGAGATTCGACCATCTCGGGCTCGGGCCGGCCTATTAATAGGGTTAAGATCGATTCGGACTTGGGTAGGCCCGCGCACCCAGTTTCGATAAGTCCGGACTCGGCCCAAACCATTAATCGGGTTTCCAGGTGATCGTGTTCTATTCGGCTCGCGAATCGAGATTTGACTGTCTCGTACTCGGGCTGGCCCATTAATAGGGTTAAGACCAGTTCAGACTCGGGTAGACCCGCGGACCGAGTTTCGAGCCTTCCAGACTCGGCCCGGCCCATTAATTTGGTTTCCAGTTGATCGTGTTTGGTTCAGCCCGGGAATTGAGATTTGACCTGCTCGGGCTCGGGCCGGCCCATTAATAAGGTTAAGACCGGTTCGGACTCGGGTAGGCCCGCGCATCGGGTTTTGTGCTAGGGCTGACCCATTAAAAGGGTTAAGACCAGTTTGGACTCGGGTAGGCCCGCGCATAGGGTTTTGAGCCATCCGGACTCACCCCGGCCCATTAATCGGGTTTACAAGTGATAGTGTTTGGTTCAGCCCGCGAATCGAGATTTGACCGTCTCGGAATCGAGGCGACCCATTAATAGGGTTAAAACTGGTTCGGACTCAGGTAGGCCCGTGCATCGGGTTTCGAGCCGTCCGGACTCAGCCCAACCCATTAATCAGGTTTCCAGGTGATCGTGTTCGGTTTGGCCCGCGTATTGAGATTCGACCATCTCAAGCTCGGGTCGGCCCATTAATATGGTTAAGACCAGTTTGGACTCGAGTAGGCTCGCGCATCGGGTTTTGAGCCATCCAGACTCGGCCTGGCCCAATAATTAGGTTTCCAAGTGATCGTGTCTGGTTTGGCCCGCGAATCGAGATTCGACCGTCTCGAGCTTGGGCCGGCCCATTAATAGGGTTAAGACCAATTCGCACACGGGTAGGACCGCACATCTGGTTTCGAGCCATCCTAACTTGGCCCGACCCATTAATCAAATTTCCAGTTGATCATGTTCGGTTCGGCCTGTGAATCGAGATTCGACCGTCTCGTGCTCAGGCCAGCTCATTAATAGGGTTAAGATCGATTCGGACACGGGTAAGCCCGTGCATCGGGTTTCGAGCCATTAAGACTCGGCTTGGCCCATTAATCGGGTTTTCAGGTGATCGTGTTAGGTTCACCCGCGAATTGAGATTTGATCGTCTCAGTCTCAGGCCAACCCATTACTAGGGTTAAGACCGGTTCGGACACAGGTAGGCCCGCGCTTAGAATTTCGAGCCGTCCGGACTCAGCCTTGTCTATTAATCGGGTTTCCAGTTGGTCGTGTACGGTTCGCCCCATGAATCAAGATTCAACCGTCTCGGGCTCGGGCCGGCCCTTTAATAGGGTTAAGACCGGTTCGGACTCGGGTAGGCCCGCACACCGAGTTTTGAGAAGTTCGGACTCGGCCCAAACCATTAATCATTTTTCCAGGTGATCGTGTTTGGTTTGGCCGGCAAATTGAGATTCGACGGTCTCGGGCTCGGGTTGGCCCATTAATAGGGTTATGACCGGTTCGGACTCAGAGAGGCCCGCGGATCGGGTTTCGAGCCGTCCGGACTCGGCCCGGCCCATTAATTTGGTTTCTAGTTGATCGTGTTTGGTTCGGCCCGCGAATCGAGATTCGATCGGCTCGGGCTCGGGCCAACCCATTAATAGGGTTAAGACCGGTTCGGACTCGAATAGGCCCGCGCATCGGGTTTTGAGCTCAGGCCGACCCATTAAAAGGGTTAAGACCGGTTCAGACTCGGGTAGGCTCACGCATAGTATTTCGAGTCGTCCGGACTCGGCCTGGCCTATTAATCGGGTTTTCAGTTGGTCGTGTTAGGTTCGGCTCGCGAATCGAGATTTGACCAGCTCGGACTCGGACCGGCCTATCGATAGGGTTAAGACCGGTTCAGACTCGGGTAGGCCCACGCATCGGGTTTCGAGCCATCCAGAGTCGGCCTGACCCAATAATCGGGTTTTCAGGTAATCGTGTTCGATTTGGCCCGTAAATTGAGATTCAACCGTCTCAGGCTCGGGTCAACCCATTAATAGGGTTATGATCTGTTCAGACTCGGGTAGGCCCATGCATAGAGTTTTAGGCTGTCCAGACTTGGCTCGGCCCATTAATCGGGTTTCCAGGTGATTGTTTTTGGTTCGGCCTGCTAATCGAGATTCATCTGTCTTAGACTCGGGGCAGCCCATTAATTGGGTTAAGACCAATTCAGACTTGGGTAAGCCTCCGCATCGGGTTTCGAGCCGTTCGGACTCAGCCCGACCCATTAATCGGGTTTCCAGGTGATCGTGTTCGGTTCAGCCCGTGAATCGAGATTTTACCGTCTCAGACTTGGGGCGGCCCATTAATAGGGTTAAGACCGATTCGAACTCGGGTAGGCTCGCATATTAGGATTCGAGCAGTTCGGACTGGGCCCGGCCCATTAATCAGGTTTCCAGGTGATCGTGTTCGATTTGTTCCGCTAATCGAGATTCGACCGTCTCGGGCTCGGGTCGGCCCATTAGTAGGGTTAAGACCGGTTTGGACTCGGGTAGGCTCGCACATCGAGTTTCGAGCCGTTCGGACTCGGCGAGGCCCAATAATAGGGTTTCCAAGTGATCATGTTTGGTTTAGCTCGCGAATCGAGATTCGACCGTCTCGGGCTCGGGCCGGCCCATTAATATGGTTAAGACTGGTTCGGACTCGGGTTGGCCCGCGCACCGAGTTTTGAGAAGTTCGAACTCGGCCCGATCCATTAATCATTTTTCCAGGTGATCGTGTTCGGTTCAGCCCGCAAATTGAGATTCGATTGCCTTAGGCTCGGGCCGGCCCATTAATAGGGTTAAGATCGGTTCGGACTCGAGTAGGCCCGCGGATCGGGTTTCGAGCTGTCCGGACTCGGCCCGACCCATTAATTTGGTTTCTAGTTGATTGTGTTTTGTTCGGCCTGTGAATCGAGATTCGATCGGCTCTGGCTCGGGCCGGCCCATTAATAGGGTTATGACCGGTTCGGACTCGGGCAGGCCCGTGCATCAGGTTTTGAGCTCGGGCCGGCCTATTAAAAGGGTTAAGACCGGTTCAGACTCGGTTTGGCCCGAGCATAGGGTTTCGAGACATCCGGACTTTACCCAGCCAATTAATCGGATTTCAAGGTGATCGTGTTCGGTTCAGCCCCCGAATTGAGATTTGACCGTCTCGGACTCGGGGCGGCCTATTAATAGGGTTAAGACCAGTTCGGACTCGGGTAGACCCGCGCATCGGGTTTTGAGCCGTTCGGACTCGCCCCGGCCCATTAATCGGGTTTCCAAGTGATCGTGTTCTATTTAGCCCGCGAATCGAGATTCGACCGTCTCGGGCTTTGGTCGGCCCATTAATAGGGTTAAGACCGGTTTGGACTCGGGTAGGCCCGCGCATTGGGTTTCGAGCCATCCGGACTCGGCCCGGCCTAATAATAAGGTTTCCAAGTGATCGTGTTAAGTTCGGCCCACGAATCGAGATTCTACCATCTCGAGCTCGGGCTAGCCCATTAATAGGGTTAAGACCAGTTCGGACACGGGTAGGACTGCGCATCAGGTTTCGAGCCATCCGGACTCGGCCCCGCCCATTAATCAATTTCCAGTTGATCATGTTAGGTTCGGCCCGTGAATCGAGATTCGACCGTGTCGGGCTCAGGCCGGCCCATTAATAGGGTTAAGACCGATTCAGACTCGGGTAGACCCGCGCATCTGGTTTCGAGCCATCCAGACTCGGCCCGACCCATTAATTGGGTTTCCAGGTGATCCTGTTTGATTCGTCCGCGAATCGAGATTCGATCGTCTCGAGCTCAGGCCAGCCCATAAATAAGGTTAAGACCGTTTCAGACTCGAGTAGTCCCGCGCATAGTAATTCGAGCTGTCTGGACTCGGCCCGACCCATTAACCGGGTTTCTAGTTGGTCGTGTTCGGTTCGGCCTGCGAATCAAGATTTGACCGGCTTGGGCTCAAGCCGGCCCATCAATAAGGTTAAGACCGGTTCGAAATCGGGTAGGCCCGCGCATCGGGTTTCGAGCCGTCCACAGTCGGCCTGACCCATTAATCAGGTTTTCAGGTGATCGTGTTCGGTTTGGCCTGCGAATCGAGATTTGACCGTCTCGAGCTCAGGTCGGCCCATAAATAGGGTTATGACCGGTTCAGATTCGTGTAGGCCCACGCATCAGGTTTCGAGCCGTCCAGACTTGGCCTGACCAATTAATCAGGTTTCTAGGTGATCGTGTTCGGTTTGGCCCGCGAATCGAGATTTGACCATCTCGAACTCAGGGTGGCCCATTAATAGGGTTAAGACCGGTTCGGACCCCGGTAGGACCGCGCATCGGGTTTCGAGCCGTCCGGACTCGGCCCAGCCTATTAATTGAATTTCTAATTGATTGTGTTCGGTTCGGCCCGTGAATCGAGATTCGACCGTCTCGAGCTCAGGCCGACCCATTAATAGAGTTATGACCGGTTCAGACTCGGGTAGACCCGCGCATTGAGTTTCGACCCATCCACACTCGGCCCCGCCCATTAACTGGGTTTCCAAGTGATCATGTTTGGTTCGCCCGCGAATCAACATTCGATCGTCTCGGGCTCAGGCCAGCCCATTAATAGGGTTAAGACCGTTTCAGACTCAAGTAGGCCCGCGCATACTGTTTCGAGCCATCCAGACTCGGCCCGGCCTATTAATCAGGTTTCAAGTTGGTCGTGTTCGTTTCGGCCTGCGAATCGAGATTTGATCGGCTCGGGCTCAACCCGGCCCATCAATAGGGTTAAGACCGGTTCAGAATCGGGTAGGCCCGCACATCGAATTTCGAGCCGTCCACAGTCGGCCTGACCCATTAATCAGGTTTTCAGGTAATCGTGTTCTGTTTGGCATGCAAATCCAGATTCAAACGTCTCGGGCTCAGGTCGGCCAATAAATAGGGTTATGACCGGTTCATACTCGGGTAGGCCCACACATCAGGTTTCGAGCCGTCCAGACTTGGCCCGACCTATTAATCAAGTTTCCAGGTGATCGTGTTCGATTTGGCCCGCGAATCGAGATTCGACCATCTCAGACTCGGGGTGGCCCATTAATAGGGTTAAGACCGGTTCAGACACGGGTAGGACCGCGCATCGGGTTTCGAGTTATCCGGACTCGGCCCAGCCCATTAATCAAATTTCTAATTGACTGTGTTCGGTTCGGCCCGCGAATCGAGATTCGACCATCTCGGACTCGGGCTAACCCATTAATAGGGTTAAGACCGCTTCAAACTCGGGTAGACCCACACATCGGGTTTCGAGCCATCCAGACTCGGCCCGACCCATTAACCAGGTTTCCAGGTGATCATATTTGGTTCGCCCGCAAATCAAGATTCGATCGTCTCGGGCTCAGGCCAGCCCATTAATAGGGTTAAGACCGTTTCAGACTCGGGTAGGCCCGCCCAAACTGTTTCAAGCCGTCCGGACTCGGCCCGGCCTATTAATCGAGTTTCAAGTTGGTCATGTTCGTTTCGACCAGCGAATCGAGATTTGACCGGCTCGGGCTCAAGCCGACCCATCAATACGGTTAAGCTGGTTCAGAATCGGGTAGGCCCGCGCATCAGATTTCGAGCCATCCACAGTCGGCCTGACCCATTAATCAAGTTTTCAGGTAATCGTGTTTGGTTTGGCCTGCAAATCGAGATTCAACCGTCTCGGGCTCGGGTCGGCCCATAAATAGGGTTATGATCGATTCAGACTCGGGTAGGCCCACGCATCGGGTTTCGAGCCATTCGGACTCGGCCCGACCCATTAATCAGGTTTCCAGGTGATCTTGTTCAGTTTGGCCTGCGAATCGAGATTTGACCGTCTCGGACTTGGGGCGGCCCATTAATAGGGTTAACACCGGTTTGGACTCGGGTAGGACCGCGTATCAGGTTTCGAGCCATCCGGACCTTGCCCGGCCTATTAATCGAATTCCAGTTGATCATGTTCGGTTCGGCCCGCGAATCGAGATTCGACCGTCTCAGACTCGGGGTGGCCCATTAATAGGGTTAAGACTGGTTCAAACTTGGGTAGGCCTCCGCATCGGGTTTTGAGCCTTCTGGACTCGGCCCGGCCCATTTATCGTGTTTCCAGGTCATCGTGTTCTGTTTGGCCTGCGAATCGAGATTCGACCGTTCTCGAGCTCGGGCTGGCCCATTAATAGGGTTAAGACCGGTTCAGACTCGGGTAGGCCCGCGCATCACGTTTCGAGCTATCCGAACTCGGCCAGGCCCATTAATCGGGTTTCCAGGTGATCGCGTTCGGTTCTCCCGCGAATCGAGATTTGACTTTCTCGGGCTCAAGCTAGCCCATTAATAGGGTTAAGACCTGTTCGTACTCGAGTAGGCCCGCGCATCGGGTTTCAAGACGTTCGGACTCGGCCCAACCTATTAGTTAGGTTTCCAAGTGATCGTGTTCGGTTCATTCCGCGATTGAGATTCGACTGTCTTGGGCTCGGGCCGGCCCATTAATATAGTTAATGCCGATTCCGACTCGGGTAGGCCTGCACATCAGGTTTCGAGCCATCCGGACTCGGCCCGACCCATTAATCGAGTTTCCAGGTGATCGTGTTCGATTTGGCCCGCGAATCGAGATTCGACCTTCTCGGGCTTGGGACGGCCCATTAATAGGGTTAAGATCGATTCTGACTCGGGTAGGCCAGCGCATAGTCTTTTGAGCCGTCCGAACTCGGCCTGGCCTATTAATCGGGTTTCCAGTTGGCCGTGTTCGGTTCGGCCCGTGAATTGATATTTGACCGGCTCAGGCTCGGGCCGACCCATCAATAGGGTTAACATCGGCTCGGACTCGAGTAGGCCCGCGCATCGGGTTTCGAGCCGTCCAGAGTCGCCCCGACCCATTAATCGGGTTTCCAGGTAATCGTGTTCGGTTTGGTCCGTAAATCGAGATTCTACCGTCTCGGGCTCGGGTCGGCCCATTAATAGGGTTAAGACCGGTTAGGACTCGGGTAGGCCCACATATCGTGTTTTGAGCCGTCCAGACTTGGCCCGGCCCATTAATCAGGTTTCCAGGTGATCATGTTCGGTTCGGCCCGCAAATCAAGATTTGACAGTCTCGGGATCGGGCCGGACCATTAGTATGATTAAGATCAGTTTGGACTCAGGTAGGCCCGCGCACCGAGTTTTGAGAAGTCCGAACTCGGCCTCACACATTAATCGAGTTTCCAAGTGATCGTGTTCAGTTTTTCCCGCGAATTGAGATTCGACCATCTCGGGCTCGGGCCGGGCCATTAATAGGGTTAAGACTGATTCCAACTCAGGTAGCCCCGCGGATCGGGGTTTGAGCCGTCCGGACTCGGCCCGGCCCATTAATCGGATTTACTATTGATCGTGTTTTGTTTGGCCCGTGAATCGAGATTCTACCGGCTTGGGCTCGGGCCGGCCCATTAATAGGGTTATGACCGGTTCAGACTCGAGTAGGCCCGCGCATAGGGTTTCGAGCCGTCCGAACTCGCCCTGACCCTTTAATCGGGTTTCCAGATGATCGTGTTCAGTTCAGCCCACGAATCAAGATTTTACCATCTCGGACTCGGGGTGGCCCATTAATACGGTTAAGACCAGTTCAGACTCGGGTAGGCCCGCAGATTGGGTTTAAGCCGTCCGAACTCGGCCCGACCCATTAATTGGGTTTCCAGGTAATCGTGATCGGTTTGGCCCTCGAATTGAGATTCAATTGTCTCGGGCTGACCCATTTATAGGGTTAAGACCGGTTTGGACTCGGGTAGGCCTGCGCATCGGGTTTCGAACCGTTTGGACTCGACCCGACCCAATAATCAAGTTTCTAGGTGATCGTGTTCGGTTCATCCTGCGAATCGAGATTCGACCGTCTCGGGCTCGGGCAGGCCCATTAATAGGGTTAAGAACGGTTCAGACTCGAGTAGAATCGGGCATCAGGTTTCAACCCGTCCGGACTCAGCCCGACCCCATTAATTAAATTTCTAGTTGATCGTGTTCGGTTCGGCCCGCGAATCAAGATTCGACCATCTCGGGCTCGGGCCGGCCTATTAATACGGTTAAGACTGGTTCAGACTCAGGTAGGCCCGCGCATCGGGTTTTGAGCCATCCGGACTGTACCCGGCCCATTAATCGGGTTTCCAGGTGATCGTATTTGGTTTGGCCCGCGAATCGAGATTCAACTATCTCGGACTCGGGGCGGCCAATTAATAGAGTTAAGATCGGTTTGAACTCGGGTAGGCCCGCTCATCGCGTTTCGAGCAGTTTGGACTCGGCCCGACCCATTAATCAGCTTTCCATGTCATCGTGTTCGGTTCGGCCGGTGAATCGAGATTTGACTTTCTCGGGCTCAGACCGACCTATTAATAGGGTTAAGACCAGTTCGGACTCGGGTAGGCCCGCGCATCAGGTTTCGAGTCATCCAGACTCGGCCCGACCAATTAATCGAGTTTCTAGTTGATCGTGTCTGGTTCGTCCCGTGAATCGAGATATGACCGTCTCGGGCTCGGGCCGACCCATTTATACGGTTAATACCGGTTCAGACTCGGGTAGGCCCGCGCATCGAGTTTTGAGCCTTCCAGACTCGGCCCGGCCTATTAATCGGGTTTCCAGTTTTATCATGTTCGGTTCGGCTTGCGAATCGAGATTTGACCATCAGGGTTAGGGATACCCAAGCATGGCAATTGTTTTACTAATTGCTTAATCTTGATCACAGCAGCAGTTTGTTCCTGAGTCCAAGGCACAGGAGTCTTCTTAAGCCTGTCATACAAAGGCTTACAAATATGTCTGACCTTAGGGATAAAGTCTGCAACATAGTTAAGGCTTCCTAAGAACCTTTGCAGCTGGGTTTTATCTGTAATGATATCAGGAAACTTATCGGAGAACTCTATGGCTCTACAAATAGGTTTATAAGTCCCTTGATACAAATCATGTCCTAGAAATCTTATTCTAGTCTGAAATAGCTTGATCTTTTTAAGCTAGTTGTTAATGATATTGTCTTTAACAAGATTGCTTTGCTTGACAGTGGTGCTAACAGAAACTGCATCATTGAAGGTATGATTCCTACAAAGTATCTTCAAAAAGGTACAACCAGGTTATACAGCGCTACAGGAGAGCGCATAGTTATAAATTATACATTGTCAAATGCTCATATTTGTAACAATGGTATTTGTTTATCAAATGATTTTGTGATAACTAAAAATATCAATGAAGAAATCATTTTAGGCATACCTTTTATTACTCAGATAAAACCTTATTTAACTGGTTTTACAGAAGTTAAGACTACGATTTTAGGAAAAGAAATTTCCTTCCCTTTAATAAAAACTCTTTCTCCTAAAGAAAGTGCATTTTTACATAAAAAAACAGTTTTCAAAATAAATCTAATTTCTCAACAGATTTGTCTTCTGAAAAACGATATTAAAGTTCAAAAAATTGAGCAAATTTTAAAAACCTCGGGAATGGTAACTAAGATTGCCAATATCCAAAAGAATTTTGAACATGAAATTTGCTCAGATTTTCCAAATGCTTTTTGGGCCAGAAAAGCCCACATTGTAGATTTACCATACATTGATGGATTCAATGAAAAGGCCATTTCTACGAAAGCTAGGCCCATTCAAATGAACCATG
>JBCEWC010020591.1:0-10864 GCA_038996855.1 Solanum aculeatissimum
GTAATTTTTTAATTTGGTAGGGAATATTTGAAATTACCCTAATATATGTTGTGTATTTTGGTAAAATTTCCTAAAAATTAACGGACTTATGGGAGGTGAGCTAAAAAATCTTGCGTTAAATGAGCCCTAAAAAATTTAGTTACCCCTATCGAATTACGAATTGGACCGTATTGGCCCAATGGACTTAGCCCCTAATGGAAAAAGAGTGTATAAAAAAGGTTGTGCATTAGTACTCATAATTATTTGGAAAAACTAAGCTTATGCCCCTTTGAAGCAAACTATTTACATCTATATACCTCTTTACAATTTATGTTTCCCTCTATTAAAATTTGGGTGTTGACGTCATGTTTACGACAACGCTCACCTTGTATGATATATCAATTGTGTATACATATACCGATAGAGTATCACAGAAATTAAACTTAGTCTTGTATGATACCAATATGGTATCAATATACCAACAAATTATCACAAAGAATATATTTTTACTAATTTAGAATTTAATAAATAAGTTTGTGACTTTAATAATTTTTTCTTAATTGTTTTACTTATTAAAAAAAGAGCTCAATATTATATGATATCGATAGAATGTCAATATACCGACGGAGTATCACAAGAATATATTTTCTACTAATTTAGAGTTTAATAAATAGTTTTGTGACTTTAATAATTTTCTGTTAATCGTTCTATTTCTTAAAAAAGAGCTCAAAATTATATGATACCGATAGAGTATCAATATACCGATGGAATATCACAGATAATTAAGCTCCAATCCTATACGATACTGATATGGTATCAATATACCGATAGAGTAACATAATGAATATATTTTCTGCTAATTTAAAGTTTAATTTTTTAATTGTTTCATATTTATTTTAAAGAAAAAAAATATAATTCTATATGATACAAATAGGGTATCAATATACTGTCGATGTATCACAAATGATTGAGTTTATTCTATATGATACTGGTATGGTATATATCTACCGCCAGAGTATAACAGATAATTATATCATAGTATTAAAGATGATGTCGTGATGATGTCAACACGACATCATGAGTCAAATAAAAAGGGAAAAGTGGGGTAAAAAGGTAAATAGTTTGGGGCATCGATCCATTAAGGGTAAATAGTTTGAGTTTAGTCTATTAAGGATAATTAATTTCATATTAGGTGTATTTTGTGTAGTTTTCCCTAACTATTTTGATTCATTTTAGATAGAAAAAAATTTAAGCAATATAAAAGAAAATAGAGAGATTTCATAATAAAAAATACAATTATAGAAATTAACTAGGTAAATAAATTGGATGAAGTTCTTTAAAAGAGGTTTTAATCTCTCCTAAGACTTCTAGAACACTATCAATATCAGGGTTAGGCGTAGCAATAGATGAAGAAAGAGAAAAATATGGTGAGTTTAAATTTATACGAGTTTTAGATAGAAATAATATATAAATTAATTTCCATGCTACTGTATTTTCTCTTCATACTTGCTTTTATATATCACCCTCTCTAGATCACGCTTATAAAAATTACATGATCATGGTATTGTTATAGTTATTAAAAATATGTACTCTATTGATAAACTAGATAGGATTTCCTCTTAACTCGGCAAAAGTTCCAACTTTAAAGTGATTAATAGCTCCTACTATGTACCAATAAAGCCACAAACGAGGGCGAAAACAGAACAAGCAAATACTTCATAGCTGTAACTGGGAGAGCTAAAATACAAGTTACGACTTTGGTAATCTTATATAAATTTTCAAATTTTCATTGACTACATATAAATTATCATTTAAAATTTGGTAACTTAAATATATTAAAAATTTAAATCCTTCTTCTGTTAGTTGCATTAGTTTTGCATAGACTCTCCATTTTTTTCAAGTTCCTATCTTGATGGTTGACACGTGACAAAAATTAGATTCAATTGACTTATGCCATTAAATGTTTAGATTGAAGAAAAATAGGTTGACCTTGTTTGTGTAAATATTTTCTAAATCTTGTCTAGTACTCCCTCTGTCGGTTTGTCCCGTATTATATGAACACTTTTCATTTTATACGGTTATTAAGAAATCATTAATGCACTGATGAACTTTACCATTTTACGCTTTATTTATATCAATGTACATTAAATTGAGTTAGAAAAAATCGTTAATAGACTAATTAATGGTGGGGGTAAAATAGAAAAAAATAATTAATTCTATCCTAATTTAGTAAGTGCTCATATAATATGAGATAGATATTTACAGAAAGATGTCCATATAATATGGGACGGAGATAGTAATTTTTTTTTCCTTTTATGTTTCTTTAGATTGATTAGGGAAAAAAATGAATTGGGTTCATTTGATGCTAAAACCTAAAAGGCCCCCTTTAGACATTGAGAATTGGGTTTGAAAGTTGTAGCTCATGGCCTCCTCTGTGACTTGAGTTTATGTTTAAACTTTTAGCCACTATTAGCAAGTTAATTTCACTTTAGGACATTTAAATAAGTTATAATAAATGATGATAGTGTAGTGTATTATTTATTGGGTATAATTAAATAATTTTTTTCTTCTAAAAGTGTATCATTTTTAGAGTTATAAAAATGATTCTTACCAAGCTGAGAAATAAATTGTGAATAATTGAGCAACTCAAGGCCAATTTAATGAAGAAATTGATAAATATAACTCTTTATAATTTGCATAAGAAAAATCGATCTTTTAAAATAAAACATAAAACATAAAATAAATCTATATTACTGATTTGATCCCTCGATATAAAAAATCTTAGTAACTTAGTTGGTTAATTACTTAAACTTTCAACTTGTTGGCGAGAGTTCGATTCTACGCATTGTAATTTTTTTTCCATTTTATCTTCGCTATCCTCAAGTCTTTTGTCTTCATTACAATAAGTAAAATAAATAGCATCAAATCTTCTTCGTCTGTCATGACTTGCAGATTCACTATCCTCAAGTCTTTCGTCTTCATTACAATAAGTAAAATAAATAGCATCAAGTCTTCTTCGTCAATCATGAGTTACAAATTATTAATCAACAAAGACAATATTTTGCGTGCAAAATAAAATTTATTACTTGTTAAATAAATTGAATGTGTCCAACTTACTGAAATAATTTCAAACTCTTACCTCATGTGTAAAACTATTTTATATCCACAACTTATAATAATGTCCATGGACAAAATAAATTTTGCTCAAAGAATTTTGTTTAGTAAAAGCTATTTTTTAAATTCCTTTTAATAAGTGGATTAGAAGTTCAATACTTGGGTCTATTAATGTAAATTGTCGCCTATAAAGAGGAGAGAGAGGGAATTTTCCCGTGTCATTTTCCTACTGGACTCAATGGACTCTTCCACCATAGACGGCGGCGCATCGCTTCCATCCACCGGAACCGACGCGAGAAAGCGCCGCGTGTCTTACTTCTATGAGCCGACTATCGGCGATTATTACTACGGCCAAGGTCATCCGATGAAGCCTCACCGTATCCGCATGGCCCACAATCTCATTGTTCACTACTACCTACATCGGCGTATGGAAATCAGTCGCCCTTTTCCGGCGGGAGCGGATGATATCCTCCGTTTCCACTCACAGGAGTATGTTGACTTCCTTTCTTCGGTTTCACCGGAGACTGTTCATGACCATACCCACGCGCGTCATCTCAAACGATACAATGTTGGTGAGGATTGCCCTGTTTTCGATGGAATTTTTGGGTTCTGTCAAGCTTCTGCTGGTGGATCTATTGGCGCTGCTGTTAAGCTTAATCGCCAGGATGCTGATATAGCTATCAACTGGGCTGGTGGGCTGCACCATGCTAAGAAAAGTGAAGCTTCGGGATTTTGCTATGTGAATGACATTGTTCTTGGTATTCTTGAGCTCCTCAAAGTCCACAAGGTATAAACTTTTAATTGCTAAAATTCTCATTCTCATTCTCATTTTCGTTGTTTATATACCAAGTGAATAGTAGTAAAATTCTCATTTTTATTTTCATTTTCGTTGTTTATATACCAAGTGAATTGATGCATAACAACGTGCCACCGGCTCGATTATAAGGCCACTAAAGCAATTGGAAAATAATCATATTTCCACAATGGAAAAGGGCTAAAGTGCTCTTGGACTTTCCGCCCAGGGGCAGATTTCTCCTCCGTTGAGTTGCGGCCCACTTTTTGGGTAGAAACTATAAATATAATTAAGAAATCCTTGTAATAATTGTGAAATGAAATGGTTTTAGGTAATTGAAGTATCCTTTCTCATGTTATTATTCTAGTTACCTTTTTCATTCCCTTTTCACTATTTTTATTTTCTTAGGGCTTGTTTGGTTTGAGGGACGAGCAATAACTAGTCCTGTGATTAATTTATAAATGAATTTATCCTATATTTGGTTGGGATGAAATTGCTTGATGACTTATCCAGGATTAGTTATTGTGGAATTGTAGTATTACTTTTATCCGATATTGAGGGTGGGATAACAATCCTGGATTACCTAATCCCATTGAGATGGCCTCTTTATGAAATTTGGGTTTAGGGCCCCAACTGTTGAGATGGCCCTGCTACATGTCAAACTTTGTGCTTAAGTTTTGAAATTGCATTTGATTATAGTGCTATAGCTCAATGTTTCTGATGCTCAACTCTTTACACTTTAATCAATGTTTTGAAATAATAAGCTCATAGATGTGTTTTCCTCAATTCATAACTTCATTTAAAGGTTTGACAATTGTGTTTAATCTGGTTTTCACATATCATTCCTTTTTTTTTCCTGTGAAAATGTGTATTTGCCGGTGGCATTTAGAATATGTTTAATCCGAAGTCATAGTTTAGTTGAGACGAGACCATCTGGCACACTTTTTTTTTGTGTGTGTATGTGGGGGGCTTGGTGGTTGGGGATTGGACGTTTTCTTGAGTGGTGGCGACGGAATAGAAGTGATGATACCATCATGTACTTAATAAGTGCGCTTTTAACTTTCTGTTCCATCTCTATGGAAGCATTCAGCAAATCAAAAGGAACAATCAAACGAAATATTGGCATGCTCAACCTCAAGTTCAATCTAATTCCAAATATATGTACACATATTTCTTAAGAGCTCCTTGTGTTACTACTACTACTTACTACTAGGTTAAGAACTACTCTGTAAGATTTCTAGCAAGTGAAACTTAGTTGATCTTTATCACTTATTATCTTTTTACTGATCAAATATATTAATTATAGAATCTGAATAATTGTAGTGTGAATGCTGTTGCATACAATTATAAACTATAGCTTTGTGGTATCTTTTCCATTGTTTCTTTTTTTTTTTTTTTGCGTTGATTAGAGCTTGTTCTGAGTTACTGTTCCTCTGAAATTCTGACTGTTGCTCTGCAGCGTGTTTTGTATATAGACATTGATATTCACCATGGTGATGGTGTTGAGGAGGCTTTTTTCACCACGGATAGAGTCATGACAGTGTCCTTCCATAAATTCGGGGACTTCTTTCCCGGTACAGGGCACATCAAAGACATTGGCGCAAATCAAGGGAAGTACTACGCCCTGAATGTTCCATTGAACGATGGGATGGATGACGATAGTTTCGGTAGACTGTTTCGACCGATAATACAAAAAGTCATGGAGGTCTACCAACCTGAGGCTGTTGTTCTTCAATGTGGGGCTGATTCACTGGCTGGAGATAGGTTGGGTTGCTTCAACTTGTCTGTCAAGGGCCATGCTGCTTGTCTTAGGTACCTCAGATCCTTCAATGTTCCTCTGATGGTATTGGGTGGTGGAGGTTATACTATAAGAAATGTCGCTAGGTGCTGGTGCTATGAGGTCTCTATCTCTTCTTCCCATCATGTTCTTTTGCTCTTGCCTTTCAGATTTTCTACTATTAATACTATTTGTTAAGAATATGTGCTAAGTTTCAAGTGCTTTCGTTTGTTGCAGACAGCAGTTGCAGTTGGGGTAGAACCTGAAAATAAATTGCCTTACAATGAATATTATGAGTATTTTGGCCCAGATTATACTCTTCATGTTGAACCAAACCCCATGGAGAATTTAAATTCACCTAGGGATCTGGAGAAGATCAGGTAATTTTACTATTGTATTTCCTGTAGTTTGAGGGATTTCCCAGTAGCAGCTATCGCAATTCGCAAATGCTAACCTAATGTATATTCTAAGATGTGTTAGTCAAACATCCCTTTCCAGTGTATTTATGTATTCTTTTGGCACTGAACAAAATGATGTTAATTTTTTTTAAACTTTTCGACAGTTGGCATAATTGATAGTAGATTATCCCTGATACTGGTCCATCACATTGATGCCTCAGTGGTGTATATTAGCCAAATTCTGTTATTCTGTCTGTAACTAGATTGTGCTAGTATGATACATTCCTAATCAGAGCAAGAGTATTGGTTGATTCTATTTATTATTTGTTAATGATGGGCAACTGTTTACTTTTTATACATTTTTTGAACTATTACACTGAGAAATACATTTTCTATCTGTCCACAAGTTCCTCACATTCTTCTTCAAGCAACTGCTGAACTTGGACAATTGTTTCCCTCTTTCCCTTTTTCTTCTATAGAGTAAATAGACAATTCTTTAGACTCTACTTGACATAAATACTTGGTGGCTGCAGAAACATATTGCTTGAACAAATCTCACAAATACCTCATGCACCTAGTGTGCCATTTCAAACCACTCCTTCTACAACAGAAGTTCCAGAGGAGGTTAGTGATGCCTTGATCATTAAATCACTACATTATAGCCCCGTCTTATACTAGAACTTGTGATTGCAGAAAGAGGAAAATATGGATCAAAGGCCAAAACCGCGGATATGGAATGGCGACGCTTATGAGTCTGATGCTGATGACGATGAGAAACCTAGACAACGAAGTTCAGATAGTAATCTTACTCCAGTAGAATCATCTGACATGAGGTATGGCCTCAAGTTGTTGCATTAAGTTTCTTGTGAAGTTTAAATATGTGTGTGTTTATAAAATGAAGCGAATCTGCATATCTGTTTGTGTCTTTATCTTTTTGGGAATACCCTTTCTAAAACTTACTGGTTTGCACCTAACTTGTAATATGCAAATGAATGTTGTGGGACCAGCGTTGTAGAAGATTTAGATTAAAGTGCTGTGGCTTGGTGATGCAGGGATGTCGACGACCAAGCCAATGTAGATGACATGGTTGATGATCTTCCCTAGTTCGAAGCTCTTCTACATCTTCTCAAATGCAATGACTGAGGTTTTCTGGGCTGAAACTTGGAAGTACAAGCCATGATCTTGTTACATTCCCTCTCATGAGCAATTGTTCTTGTGTCTCTCTTATACTGAAAGTGGAACTTGAAAAATGGGTTGTCGTATACTTGAAAGTGTCAATGGATTTATCCATGTACTTTTGAGACAGTGATAGTTACATATCTTCTTTAAACAAGATTATTGCTAATGTTTTGGTTCCTTGAATGGAAGGCGGTGATCGCTGATCAGTCTTCCAAGTATCATTTAGCCGCTATTAGTATCTTAATTCTTTAGGCAACGAGGTTCTTTGCAACTCTTTCCAAAGTGATGGACGATGATGTTGCTCCATCGTATTGGAGCGCAGGCGAGTGGAATAGAGGGACAGTGTAAGCAGAATAGGAGTGATATGATTAGGAAAAAAGTTATATGGAGCAAGGTGGGAGTGACCTCTATAGCGAATAATATAAGAGAAGCGAGATAGATGGTTTGCTAATGTGAAAACAAGGCTTGAGGATACACTAGTAAGAAGGCGTGGGAGGTTGGTAAGTTGCAACTTATAACAAAGGGTTACGAGGGTAACAGATAGGTCGAAGAACAATTGAAGCTTGGTAATTAGATGAGGCATAACCTTTGATTAAAAAAATTTGAATGACGTATATTAGAGTAGAAGGTTAGTCAACCAGTTGTTTTGGAGAGTTATGGGTTTTATCTTTTCTTCGTTTGCTTGGTTTATTTTGTTGTTTTGTTTTTGTTGTTATTTTCCTTTTAATTTTGCGTTGTTTATCCCTCTATTTTTATTTATTTTTTTGCTTCAAAAATGTAAAATCTACTTTACTGCAAGCTGCCTCTCCTCGTGTTCTCTTCGCAAACAACTTCAACATTTAGGGAAGTGGCCATGGCAGTACAAAACTTCAAAACCTCCATCCAAATCCAACCCTCACTTCAATGTCACCTCCTTCCTTCTTCCCTACCCACAATCTTCAAAATCCACCACAAGCCTCAAAACCCCATAACTCTCAAACTCCACCCAATCCAAGCTTCAAATCACAAATACGTCACTCCCACAAGCCAACAACCACAACAAGAAGATGATGGAATCCCTATTGAACATGTTAAAACCCTAGCCAAATTCAAGTCCAGGCACAATTACATCCGGGTTCTAGAAGTTTCTAGAAGAGCCGACCACCCATTAGCTGGTTCCAGGCTTCTTCTTCTCGATGCACCTGGAAACATCCACAGCATATCCTTCCTCTTAAAGTCAATCACCAACGCCTATTACGATGTTCTTGCAACTCTTCCTCCCATTTTACCGCCTGGGCCGCTAGGAATTCTCGGGTTCGGAGCCGGGTCGGCTGCGAAATTGATTCTTGAAATGTACCCGCAAGGGGTTATCCATGGATACGAGCTAGACCCATCTGTAATCTCTGTTGGAAGAGAGTACTTGGGGCTTTCGAAAGTTGAAAAACAATACCCAGATCGTCTTTTCATCTATATTAGCAATGCACTGAATGCCAGTGTGAAAGATGGGTATTCTGGGTTTATAGTAGATTTGTTCAGTAAAGGGTGTGTGATACCTGAGCTTCAGAACCCAAAAACATGGGTGAAATTGAAAAGGAAATTGAAGAAAGGAGGAAAGATAATGGTGAATGTTGGAGGGAGTTGTGTAGAACCAGAGGATAGTAGAAAAGATGGAAAATTGATAATGGAAGAGACATTAAAGGCAATGAACAAGGTTTTTCGAGGTGAAGTTTTTGTGTTAAATCTTGGAAATAGAAAGCAAGAAGATAGTAGTGTTGCTATTGCTGGTGGATTGCCTGATTTGGAGAAATGGAGGATTTCTGTTCCTAAACCTTTGAGGTTTTATGTTGATATGTGGAAGAAGTATGGTGGTTGATGATGAGTCTTATTTAAGCTTGGGATATTCTTCTTTTTTGATTCATTATTGTGTAGAAATCAAAGCAATTCTTACATTGGTCAATTATTTTCTCACAAGTTCATTTTTCTTTTAATCAAATCCCTATAATGGTTCTTCATCTTGTAATAAATAGTCTTCTTCACCAAATCCTTGGAAGAAAGTTAGACTTGCGCTGGTGAATAATTTTTTATCTTACAATATACCCAGTGGAGTCTTGGAGGGTATAAATATAACGCAGACTTTATCATTATCTCATGAGATAGAGAGACAGCAAAACAAAATCGACATTCGAAAAAAGAGCAAGGCTATGATGAATCAAATATAAAACTTAACTAAATTGTAGCAACTTGTAATTTCCGGAAGGCTTGAGGAGAAAATACATTTTCATGCCCTTAGTTCAGTGACTTGGATTGGTTCGGCCCAAAGGAGGCCTTTGCCCTTCTTAAATGGGCTGGGGCCCAAGGGAATCCTGGGCCAGTCTTCATTAGAAACTATGACCCATAATCGGACAAAACCAGTATTAAGCCTATGTAAAGATAAAAACTATTTGTATACGGTGTTTATACAAAACCAATATATATATCACTACTGAAAATTTCACAAGACACGAGTTTAATCCCCGTTTTTGGTTACTTTATAAGAACAATGTAATTTCTTAAACGTAGACGTGGCACACACGGATTGGCACATGGATCGTCAAATGGGTTGAGGTTTTGGTTATTGTTTTAGACATTTCAATTGTAGCCAAAGTCGTTTAAATTGTAGCCAATTCTTGCGTAAATAGCCTATTGTTCCCATTCTTGTATGATATGCACATTATTTAATGATGAATAAGTAGAAATAAAATGTAAAGGCTAGCAGGATGCATGATTGTTTATGGTTATAGGGAGATTCTTTTAGTGTATAGGAATCAGAGCCTCTGTGGTGCTAGATAGAACATGCAGGCATGACATAAGGAGTATAGGTAACCTAATATATAGGCTTATCAAGTGAAGGTCCTAGAAAAGGAAATCATCACTTTGTGACTTCAAACTTTTAACTAAGATGGAGCAAATGATATTTCTTTAGTTTTGATTTGACACAAAATTTTAAAATTACATAAACATAATATATTCAGTGGAATTCCACAAATAATTTCTGGAGGAAAAAAATGTACGTAAATTTTATCACTATTTTATAAAGATAGAGAGATTATTTTTGAAAAAATCTCATCTTGAAGCAAAATAAATTAAAATAGAAAGGGTAATGTGTGTATATATAGTGATACATAGATCACTAGGCAAGTTGAATTGTGTCACCCCAACATATATAGACTTTTTTATGCACCCTTATATGGATCACTAGGCACTTCTTAAATTGTGAATTGTGTCATGCTTATAACATATCTACATCTTTAGATGTAGACTTTTTTCATGTCCACTTTTTCTTTTTCTTTTACTACTTTGAGCTGTAAAGAGATTGGGGAAGGTAAGAAGTGTCATATTGCCATATTGTAGGCTTGCACCATAGTTAATGGGGAAAGATGTCAAAAATATCCTTGTATTAGGATAAAAAATGTTCTTTGTTTATATTTTGGGTTATTTATGTTCTTATACTATCAGAAATGGATAAAAAATACTCTAATACTAACGAAAAAGGGTAAAAAATGCCCTTGATTTATACTTTAGTCTAAAAATACCCTTGTTAATAATACTTTGGTCAAAAAATATCTTTATTGTTACCAAATGAGTCAGAAATGCCCTTCTTTAAAT
>JBCEWC010020592.1:264-10863 GCA_038996855.1 Solanum aculeatissimum
CTTAGAGGATTTGAAGACTTCAACTTGCAGACTTAGAGGATTTGAAGACTTCAACTTGCAGACTTAGAGGATTTGAAGACTTCAACTTGCAGACTTAGAGGATTTGAAAACTTTAATCTGCATACTTAAAGGATTTGAGAACTTTAAGTATACTATTGAGAAAAACCATGTTTCATAGGGGTTTTCCCCCCATCGAGTCACCACCATTTGGTATAAGTCCAAAGTTTGATGATAGGTACTTATAACTTAAAATCTCATGTAAGAGATCAAGTGGGGACATGTGATTTTTTGACACTCATGCAACTAAACTTAGAACATAATTCTAAGCGCCTACATACCTCAGTTAAGAGGATCAAGTCACAACGTAGTTCTGGAAGAATGAGTATTTTTTTGTGTGTGCCGTACACAGTTTATACTCTTGCTGGCCAGGAGTAATATGTAGTTTATACTCATACGTTAAGGAGCATTTTAACTTGTAGTTTATCTCATGCGTTAAGGAGCGTTGAGATATACATAGACTCTTCAAAGTCATTTTCAAATGCAAACTTGCCCCCAGTTTGGAATTCTTCTATATCTTCATCTTCGTGAGATCTATAGACAAAAGATTGATGATCTCTTCTTATAGTCATGCTTAGTTCCATGTCATGTGCACGAGTTGCCAACTCTTCAAATGTATTTGGCTTTAATCCTTGCAAGATGTAGTGATGATCCCATTTCATGCCTTGGATGCATATTTCAATGCTAGAAGTTTCACTAAGGCAATCTTTGCAGTTGAGGCTCAAATTTCTCCAATGATTAATAAAGTCAACAACTAGCTCATCTTCACGTTGGTGAGTCTTTGTAAGTTCGACCATACTAACAACACGTCTTGTGCTATAGAAGCGATTGAGGAACTCTTGCTCTAACTGTTCCCAAAAATCTATAGAACTAGACTCAAGATCAGTGTACCAGTCAAATGCGTTCCCCTTTAAGGAGAGGACGAACTGCTTGACAAGACAGTCTCCATAAGTCTCATCATTGTTACATGTCTCTACAAAATGTGTAACATGTTGCCTTGGATTTCCTTTTCCCTCGAACTGTTGAAATTTCGGAGGTTGATAATTAGCAGGCATTTTAAAGCTATCAATCCTTGGAGTGTAAGACTTGACATACATATGGAAAAAATTTGTGGAGACTTCATACTTGTCTTTGATGATCCCTTCTATGAACTCTTTTAATTGGTCGAGTGGGATCATCCCTTCAGCAGAAACTGGCATCTCCTTGATAGACGGTGCTTACTTTATAGGATTTTTAGTCACTTGAATTTCAATACCCTTCCCAGGTGCATGGCTAAATTCCCCATCTAGTAAGCCATACACCATGTCCATCAACTTATCGATGGGAGAGTCTTGGTGTTGCACATGCTTGGTCAATTCTTCAATCGTCTTTGCCAGATTTGAGAGTTGTTCCTCCATAGATGAAACATTAGTTGTCATCGCTTGCATAACTGATGGAGGCATTGAAGAGAAGCATGGATTATTGCAAAAGTTGACCTTCAGAGGGCTCACATTACGTGTTGCATATGGATAAGATTCATTATATGATTCACAATCTTTCTTGGAGGTAGAGTTCTTGGCACCAGAGACTTCGAGTAGAGCCAATGTTTGCTTGATCCTCTCAGCAACACTACTTCCTCCTTCTGAAGAATTTGTAGAGGCCCTCGCTCCCTTTGGGATTGAAGATCTAAAATCAGGAGTTGGTGCGGATGGCATTTTCAGTGTTTGTAGTCCTAACATAGTGGCTTTGCTCCTTGTAACAGCTCCAACACTTTCAAAAGTAACACCCAAGATTTCTTCTACTTCAGCAGAGAACTTGGAATCAACAGCCTTGGAGGAAGTTGATTGGGAGTTGATCTTCTTGGAAGCCATTTGAATGTTCTTTGATGCTCAAAAAGTTGAGATGAGAGGTAGAGATTGTTCCACTGGGCGTGCCAAAATTTGTATGGCAATAAAATTTTACGTTAAAAAAATAATAATCAAGGGACAAAAATTATTGCTACAATCGTAGTATTTTATTTCAAGGAATGAGTTCTACAATCTCTATGAATTCTCTGATTCGCCTTTTCAAATATAAATTCAAGGGCTCTTTTAGCTTGATCTTGAATCTTGAAAAACTTGATGGATTTGATCTTGACTTGTACTTGAATTCAAGGGCTTTTGGGCTTGTTCTTGAATCTTGTGGTCTTGATCTTGATTTGTGGATTTGAGCTTGAACTTGATATGGATTTGTTCTTGAACTTGATCTTGATTTTTTTACTTGAATTCAAGGGATTTTGAGCTTGATCTTGAATCCGGTGATCTTGATCTTGATGTGTTCTTGAACTTGATATAGATTTGTTCTTGATCTTGATGCGTTCTTGAACTTGATCTTGACTTGTACTTGAATTCAAGGGCTTTTGGGCTTGATCTTGAATCCAGTGATCTTGATCTTGATGCGTTCTTGAACTTGCTGTTGATTTCTTGAACTTGAAGGCTTGGTTTCTTGATATCTTGAATTCTTATTGCTTGTAGAGAAATCTGTGGCGTTTGATCCACGAGCTCTCTCTAGCTTCTTGTTAGAATTCTTGATCTCAATTCTAAATTTTGAGGACCCTTATATATAGTTGTAGAATAGAGAAGTTATGATGGAATCAAACTTTCTTCTGGCCAATCAGATTTAAGGTGACATGGCGCAGGAAAATTGATAGGAATAGATTTCTTTTAAATTGACATAGCGATATTTGATTGGTCGAAACACATCACTTGTACATGTGGAACATGTTTATTGGCCTTTGATGAAAATAAGAATTCCATGTCATTTTGACACATGGCATGATCTTATTGACTTCTTTATTTGACTTGACATGCCACGTCATCCGCCATATTGCATCAAGTGGGCCTCTAGGATGAGAGAATATTGGGCCCAATAAAGTGGGTCATCTTTTGTAACCCAAATAAATGAATTTGAACTTTTAATTTAATTCATATTTTATTGGACTTAATTAATTAACACAATTATATTAATCCACAACATTTATTTTTTTGGACTAATATATTTTGAATTTAATATAATTTGAATCATTTTATAAAATTTATATTTTAATAAATTTGATATGATTACAGGGGCGACTCAACAGAAGAATGTTGATTTCTAATATTGTGAGTTATTGCTTATCATTGCTTTGAATATTCATGGATCATGTACTTTACCAATTACTATTTTTCAGGAAAATATTTTTAAGAGATCTTATAAACTATTGAATCATTTCTTATTTGAAAAATGTAATCATTACTTCAAACAAATTCATACAATGATATCTACATAGTTTATGGTGCAGTGATGAGAGTGATTCATTCTTAACCAAAAGTCTCAAGTTCAAGACGTGAAAATGGAGAAAATTCTATTGGAAGCACCTTCCCTGAATAGGCTCTGCAATGCGTGATTCAAATTTAGTCGGAATTATAATTTGAATTGCAGACCCCACACAAGCAATTAACAAAAATCATAAGAGCAAAAGATAAAATTACCCATTATAAATTTTTTATATTTTTTATTATGATTTATTAATTCTTTGTTGGTCCTAAAATTTTCAAGAGTCGAAGACTACATAAGTGGAGGAATCACAAGTTTAGTCCCTAACTTGCAGATGATTTACTTGCTAGAAGGAACACATTTTGTTCAAGAACAATTACCCGACGAGATCAATCGACTCGTGTTCATCTTTCACAAAAAGAATAGCGATTTTGAAAATCATGTAAGATTTTAGTGAATTATATTCAATAGTTTAATTTTTTGGATCTGTCTAGGAAGTGTGAATGATTAGTCCATCTTTTATATTCTATTGAGTCTTAGTATGTTATATTGTACTGTAGTAACTACACAAACGATGAGGAGATTTTGAGTTTAATTTTTGTACCTATTTAATGAATATTTTAATTTAATATAAACATAAGGTTTTCGCTGAAACTATTGGTTCAACCGAATTCCTATGCAACCTTCTAAAGATCGAGCTTTATGTGCACCACTAATAGGTATAGAAAAATTATTTTTATGAAAAATATTTTTAAATGTAAAAAAATCAGACTTGTCTTATTTAAGAGCGAAAGTCATTATACCTATCTTAAATTTGAACTTCCTATTATTTATGTTAATTAACATCTAAATATTTATTTTTCTCTCAGAAAAGATTTTTCACTGATCTCCATCCAAATACCAAATCGTTGAGCTGAGGCGATACGCAAAGATATTCAGCTAATTCTCTCCTTCGTCAAAAATTGTATAATATATACAAGATTAGAATTATTTGGAATAACTATTAAGCTACTACTCATTTTGGACTTAGACTCTCACGAATTTGTTCCTTGAGTTTTGATTCTTTGTTAATGACATCAACATTTAATACGTCCTTGCTCTTGATGTTGAAAACCTCTAATCATAGGCTTGATGTGATATGACTTATCCTACACCACATGCCCTTGATGGCGAGCATATGCAATGCTTCTAGCTTGATCCAACGTTAAATTGTCATGAGCTCGACAACCAACGAACCTATGATAAAGTTTTTCCTTTTTGGAATTAACCAAATCTCACAAACATGAATTATATGTTAGAACAAGAATGATGATAGTACAAGAAATTCTAAATAAGAACTTGTTCGGCTTAGAGGCACGTTAATACGTTTCTTGAAGATAGTAGGAGTCACTTCCACGAGCAAACGAAAAAATAAATAACAACTCTATCTTTGTGATTCAATTAAGACACAAAAACAAGTAACATTCAAGAATGTTGCTCTTCTATTCTTAAATCGGTTATTTCACTTTTTGATTAATGTCTCTCAAGTGTTTTCAAAGAAAAATATTTTTTTGATTGCTTGTCTTTTCATACAAAAGAAACTCTATTTATAGGACAAAAGTTTTGAAAGAAAATAATTTAATTAAAATTATTTTTAATATAGATTCATGAATTCAATAAAGAAGTCATGTATCTTCCAAGAACATATAACATAAAAATAAAAATGAATGTTACAGTTCACATTCATGTATTTTGTGAATTTTACCAGATGAATTTGTTTCAAAATTAATTGAAACACTAACTCTCACAATCCCCCACTTATTTCAAGAAATTTTTATCTTGAAAAATCAAAAAAATATTTTAAGACATTAATCTAGCAACATGCATCAATAATGGTGTCTTTTGGATTTGAACCATTAGCTGGTGAAGACTTTCTAAATCATTAATTACTTAGTGAACGAATCTTGAACTAAGTGGTTCATTGAATAAAGTAGAAAAATATTCCACACATGTCACTATGTTATGGTGAAAATCAAAATCCTTTGACACCTTATGGCCATGTGTCCTGAATCCTTTTAACTAAGTGCTTTAAGATTTTCCTGTTAAAAATCTTATATAAGCCGCCTCCACTTCACACTTAGTGCGATGAATTCATCAAGAGTAACTTTGCATACTCCGACCAAATAGTCTATAAATTTCATTAAGAGAGATTAATATCATCCTCCTTTACAACAAAGTATCAATAATCTATCAAGAGTATTCCTACACACTCCAATCGAAATCGATTTAGACTTATTAAGAGAATATAATCTCATCCTTCTTTTTTGTAGGTATATTGATAAATATATAAAGAGTTTTCTTAATAACTTCAATCGAAATCGGTCTTATAGATTTATTAAGAGAATTGAATCTCAATCATGCACATCTACTTACTTTATTTTAAAAGAAAATGGGAATTTCATTAATGTGCTTCACAACTGTAATTTTACTTGTTTTTACCTTTGAACACAAGATTACATCATCAGGTAGGGTTACCATAAAGTACAACTAATTTACAAACAGGCTTTATTCCCATCCCATTACAAGTTTCCACCACTAATTCTTTGCCTAACCCTTTAGACAAAGGATCTGCTAAATTAAATTTGGACTGGATCTGCTAAATTAAATTTGGACTTCACATATTGAAGTGATATTATGCCTTCTTCCAATAATCTTCTCACGTGATTGTGTTTGAGACGAACTTGTCTCAATTTGCCATTGTAACAATCACTTGAAGCCCAAAATAGAGCAGTGTGATTATCACAATAGATAGTCAAACGTGTAATTGGCTTACTCCATAATGAAATATCAATTAGTATAAGCAGCTAATTAACTTCTTTTTCGGCAGAAGATATAGCTATAAATTTTGACTCCATGGTTGAATAAATAATACATGTTTGCTTCTGTGATTTTCAGGAGATTACTGCTCCAGCCAAAGTAAAAATCCAAGCAGTAATAGACTTAGAATCACTCGGGTCAGAATTTCAAGTAGCATCACTATAACCTTTAAGAATTGCTGGGAAGGTAGAATAATGTAGGTAAATATTAATTGTTCCCTTTAGATATCTTAAAATATGAATTAAGGCATTCCAATGTTCAATTCTAGGATTATTAGTAACTTGCTTAAAGTTCCTATTGAATAAGAAATATACATGACATACATAAGATTCCCAACAATTTGAGAATATGTCAATTGATCAAGAACAACACCAGAATTTCGCACTAGTTTAATGCTTTGATCAAATGGTGTAGGAGTGGATTTGTCATCAAAGTGACTAAACCTCTTCAGAACCTTCTGAATATAACTCGACTGAGTAAAAGTCAAACTATTTGTTGATCTTATAAGTTTAATGCCTAAAATCACATCAACTTCTTCAAGATCTTTCATTTCAAATTGAGAAGTAAGAAATGATTTTATTTCTTTGACTCTTTCAATATCAGTTCCAAAGATCAACATGTCATCTACATAAAGACAAATTATAACACTAGAAATTTCTTGAAATTTACTAAATTAGCAAATATCACTTTTATTGATTATATAGTCATTAGAAATTATAACATTTTTAAATTTCTCATGCCATTGCTTTAGAGAGTGTGTTAATCCATAAAGAGATTTAAGAAGTTTACAAACTTTATGTTCTTGAGCAGGAACGACAAATCCTTCTGGTTGTTTCATGTAAACTTCTTCATCTAGATCTCCATTCAAAAATGCAGTCTTCACATCCATTTGATGAATTACCAGGTCATGAATTGTTACTAAAGTAACCAAGAGTCGAATAGAGGTCATCCGAGCTACAGGTGCAAATGTATTAAAATAATCAACATCTTTCATTAGAGTAAATCTTTTAGCTACCAAGCGAGCTTTGTACTTATCTAAAATACCATCTGATTTTATTTTCTTCCTAAAAATTCATCTGAAATCAATTGATTTACATCTAGAAAGAATATATGACAAAATTCAGGTATTATTTGACAAGATAGAATATATTTCATCATCAATATCTTCACGCCAGAATGGAGAATCATGTGAAGACATTGCTTCAGCATGACTTTCAAGTTCTTTTTCAACTAAATAAGCTTGAAAATCAGGTACAAAGTCTCTTGGTTTAGCTGATCTCGCACTACGTCTTGATTCACTTTCTTCCAATGGCTCAACCATTTTTCTTATAAAAGAATACATAGAAGAACTTGCATCTTGATCCACAGATTCCTTCTTCTTAGAAAATATATGCTCAAAAAAGTTACCATGTAATGATTCAATAATTGTGTGAAGGCTTGGGGTCTTAAGATTTAAGAATGTATAAGCCTTACTGGTTTGTGAATAACCAATAAACACACAATATATTCCTCTATAACCAATCTTATTAGTATGTTGATTTGGTAATCTAACATGAGATAACCAATTCCATACTTTAAAGTAATTTATATTTGGCTTTCGATTCTTCCAAAATTCATAAGTAGAAAGCATTATGTTTCTTGGAAGAAATTTGATTCAAAATATGATAAGCTAAAAATAAGACTTCAGTCCACAGATTTTCAGTCATACAACATCCACAAAGCATGAAGTTAACCATTTCTATGAAAGTTCTATTTTTTCCTTCTACAACACCATTTTGTGTGGTGTATAAGACATGGTCAATTGTTTTCAATGTGTTCCTTTTCACAAAGATCAATAAAATCTGATTTTAAATACTTTCTACCTCTGTTAGATCTAATTGATATTTTCTTGAAATTTAATTTATTTTCAACTTCTATTTTATATGTTTTAAAAGACTCAAATGCCTCATCTTTTGTTTTCAATGGAAAAACATATGTATACCTTGAGTAATCGTCAATAAAAGTGATAAAATATCTCTTTCCATGACTTGATAAATAATTCTTCTCACAAATATCAGTGTGGATTAATTCTAAAAGTATGAATATCCTTTCAATAGTCTTAAAAGGCTTCTTTGTTATTTTGCATTTACTATAAATAAGACACTTAGTAGTATGATCCTTTCCACAATCTTTAATGGATTAATTAATCCATTATTCACCATAAGTTGAATTGATCTATAATTCACACGACCAAGACGTTCATGCCATAAGTCTAGAGACTCCACAACATAAGAAGAAATATTTTCATTTTCAATATTGAGTTTGAAGGGGAGCCTTGGAGAAACTAGTAAAGTTGTTGCCATGTGACCAGAAAGTCATCAGTTCAAACCTTGGAAATAGCCTCTGGTAGAAATGCAAGGTAAGACTGCGTACAATAGACCCTTGTGGTTGAGCCCTTCCCCGAACCCTACGCATAGCGGGAGCTTTAGTGCACCAGACTTACCCTACCCTAATATTGAGTTTGAACATACTATTTGTAGCATAACCTTTTTCAACAAACTTGCCATATTTAGAAAAAATAAATTTATTTACCTCAAAAATTATTTTAAAATCATACTTTGAAAGAAGCATACCTGACACCAAGTTCTTTCGATTATCAGAAACATACAATACAACCATCAATGTGACCATTTTTTCAGAAATAAATTTCAATCTAACAGTTTCTTTTCCCACAACCTTAGCAGAGGATGAATTTCTCATATACAATATTTTATTGTCCCCCACTAATTTATAGGCAGTGAAAGTATGTCGATCACCTGATATGTGATGAGTTGCACCAATGTTTATCCACCATTCTACTTGATCTCCATCTACAAAATCTTGTGTGACTTTCGCCATAAGTTAATTCTTTTTATTGTTTTTTTCTTTTATTTCTTCTTTTTAGCTTTAAGAATTGTACAATCACGTGCATAGTGATCAATTTTGTGACAATCATAACATTCATTTGATTTAGAATTAGTATGCTTAAAATGTATATTCTTCCTTACTTTTGATGGTTTCTTATTGTCAGGTTCCTTCATGATGAATTTTTTTTCAATAATATGAGCTTTCATGATGGGTTCCTTTAAAATATTATGTCACTATATCATGCTTTTGGTTCAATTTGCAAGTGTTGCAATAATTGTTCAAGAGTCAAATCTCCCTTCTTGTGTAAACTGAAGTTTGAGACAAGAGCACTAGCATGAAAGTTTTCATCAAGAGTAATTCTAGATATAACAATCTTATTAGCTATAAGTTGAAACTCTTGTACTTGTTCAGTGATGACTTGTCATCAACCATTTTGAACTTCATATAATTTGAAACAAGAAATTTCTTAGAACTCGCCTCTTTTACCAAATAGATAGCTTGAAGTTATCCCAAATCTCTTTAGCAAATTTGCACCTGATATAATATAATATTGATCATAATATTTGTTGGACATTCCTCCAAGAATATAACTCTTGCATAAATAGTCATCATCTTGCCACTTGATAATTTGTTCTTTAATCAAAGCAGCCTCGTCAATTGCTACCTCAAAACTAGGAGCCTCGGGACAAGGTTGCTCTCAAAGCAGCCTCGTCAATTGCTACCTCAAAACTAGGAGCCTCGGGACAAGGTTGCTCAAGAACATATACCAAATTCAATCGTCTTAAAAAGAATTCCATCTTTTCACGCCGTCTTGGAAAGTCTTTGTCATCAAATATTTCAAAATTAGGATTAGGCAAAGATGGAACACTATTTGATATTGATGTGGATGTCATAGAGACAATTATCTTCAAATTGTTAGAACAAGAATGATGATAGTACATGAAATTCTAAATATGAACTTGCTCAACTTAGAGGCACATTAATACGTTTTTTGAAGATAATTGGAGTCTCTCCCATAAGCAAACGAAATAACAAATAACAACTATATCTTCGGGATTAAGCTAAGCTACAAAAACAAGTAGCATTCAAGAATGTTGCTCTTCTATTCTTGAATCAGTGATTTCAATTTTTGATTAATGTATCTCAAGAATTTTCAAGGGAAACTTTTTTTTTATTTCTTTTCTTTTCAAACAAAAGAAACTCTATTTATAGGACAGAAGTTTTGAAAGAAAAGACTTCAATTAAAATTATTATTTAATATAGATTCATGAATTCAATAAAGAAGCCATGTATCTTCCAAGAACCTATAACATGAAAATAAAAATAAATGTTACAATTCACATTCATATATTTTGTGAATTTTACCAGATGAATTTATTTGAAAATTAATTAAAACACTAACTCTTAAATTTTAGTGGTCTCACATCCTAATGGAGATAATGCAATACTGAACATTTTTCACCGAAGGTGTTGTCAATTGTCACCTTTGTATACATGTTCTAAAACTCATTAGCCGTTTGACAAATA
>JBCEWC010020593.1:0-10863 GCA_038996855.1 Solanum aculeatissimum
AATTGGTAATTATTTTGCTATATTGGTAATACTTTATAACTACCTATAAAATCTGTAATAAGTAATCTAATAATGACTAGTGGATCAATTATTCCTTAAAAAAATAAGACCAAACAAACTAAAACGAACGAACCACAAAAAAATTATAAATATATTTTAAGTTGCTCAAATAAATATGTTAATTTGTTGCATGCTTGAGTAGCTTATAACTCCCTCATATTATACGAGAGAATATATTCTCTTCATGCTTATCTTTTTTATTCTTTTTAATTGTCATATTTTTTTAAACGACAAACAATATAAGTTTGATTAATATTTGAGATATATTTTTCATCATTTTACTATTATTGCTATGAAAAATATTTTCAATCTGTGATACTTTTTGTTTAATTTTTAAATAGTTAAAATTTTATCTTAAAATACTAAATTAATATAGTCTAATTTAATTTTAAATTAACAATGCATGAGGGAGTACCTAATACTAAGTTGACCTACTATTTTCTTTATATTTAAACATAGTACTATAATACTAAGTTGAAATATATGTTTACAAATCCTTATGAAAAATAAATATTTAATCAACTCAATATCAAATCGTGTTGGATATATAGGTAAAGATGTGAAACTCAGTTTTTTTTTTTAAATCTTTAATTTCTCTTTGTTTTCAAAATAATAACTATTAATTCCCTCAAAAAAGTTGAAATCTTTTGATTTTAATTCCCTCTTTCTTTTTGTGTAATAAGATGCCAATCCACTTTATTCTCCTCAAATTATCTTCTTCCTTTACATAATGCTCGAATCACTTTGTGCACACTTGAAAATAGTTCATCAACTACACGTGTCTCTGTGTTTTTCCACAAAGAATTGGGAAAAAATGGAGTTATAATAATAGTGAATATAAACATTCTTGTTTGTGTTCTTGTGCTTCATCAAAATCTTGAAACATATAACTTTTGTGGGGTGTTTATTAATGTCTAAGAAGAGGGTTATGGATTCCTTAGCTTTGGATGATATAATCAACCGTTTACTTGAAGTTCGTCACAGACCAGGGAAACAAGTCCAGCTATCTGAGGCTGAAATTAAGCATCTTTGTCTTAAGTCTAAAGAAATTTTCTTGAAGCAGCCTAATCTTCTGGAGCTGGATGCACCAATAAAGATCTGTGGTACTTTATTGCACCCCCTTTTTGATTTATTTTGATTTTGTACTGTCTTGGATGATGTTTGTTTTGATGGAATTTTGAGTTTTTTTGAAGTGGGGTTGGGGTTATTGATGCATTTCTTGGGATGGGTTGCTTTGGTTTTGTGTAAAAATTGAGTCTTTGATTTAAAAAGGTAATATTGGTTGTTGAAATGAATGAAATGAGCTTAAATGAAGAATTGGAGGTTCAGTTGAAGTGAATTGAGCACCATCAGGTCTCAGGTTCGATTTCTAATAGAGATAAAAAGAGTAGGTGGTTTCTTTCCCTTCCATATGTTGTTATAGCTTTGGTGGACAGAGTTACGTGATAACTAACTCTGATACATGTTGCTGGTGGGAGGTGACAAGTATTCCGTGTAATTAGTCGAGGTAGTGTGCAAGCTGTCCTGGACACTATGACTGTAGAAGAAAAAGAAAAATGAATTGGGGATTTTCATATAGCCAAACCCGACTTGTTTGGGACTAAGGTGTAGTTGTTTGTTTGATTTGATTGTTGACGACTTTGGTTATGATCTGGTGCTTAAAACCTGCTTTGGTAGTAATAGTTGGTGTTCATCTGTTACTTTAAATTAGTGCTAGGTATCAAGAATTTTGATGCTTGAAGTTGAGATGTGTTCTTTAGTTTCATGAACTTGGAGTTATGTTGCTAGCTTCTATTTATGATTAGTCTGAGGGTATCACTCTGTGCTTAGTTTAAATACAGTTTTAAAAATCATAATTTTAGTAGTTTCATTCAGATGGACCATACCAGTTTTAAAAGCTCTGAAATTAGACTTTGGTGTTTTACTTATGATCCTTTCCCTAAGTGACCATCTTGAATAGTTCTTGCTTCTAGCTAGCTATCTGACCCTGTGTAAAAAGGATCTCTTAGATAGCAAGTGTGTTGATACGTATGTTGTTTAGATAACAAAAGATGAAGGGACATCCTGCAGTTTCTGTAGAGTGTGAAGGAACTCAAAAACTCAATCTAGATTGTAAACATCCAAAAAGCTAATAAGTCCAGTCATTTGAATTTGAGTGTGAGTAAAGCTACTGCTGTTCTTTAAAAAGACGATCTTTCCTTCCATAATGCCCCATAGGATGCAGGCACGCATAGACTATTGTGCATCAGACAATCTTGAGCCTTCTCCGGTTTTCCTTCTAGCCAAACCTAGTGTTATTCTCAAACTCACTTAATGAAAGTAGATTATTTTTCCATCCTTACCAAATTTCTCCAAATTCTTTTCTTTCTAGAAACAAAAGAGTGTTGGGGGATTATTGTATTACCTTAGGGGAAGGAGGCTAGAAAAAATTTAAGAAACTAACGAAGTATTAC
The DNA here is from genome assembly GCA_038996855.1 of Solanum aculeatissimum. Classification (NCBI taxonomy): domain Eukaryota; kingdom Viridiplantae; phylum Streptophyta; class Magnoliopsida; order Solanales; family Solanaceae; genus Solanum; species Solanum aculeatissimum. The sequence goes on from JBCEWC010020593.1 coordinate 2,514, forward strand.
AATTGGGAATGTTACATAGAGACAGACACTGTATTATCATGTTTGTTTTGTGCATTAGTTGATGAGTATAATATGCAATAACCTCTTTAGCTGCATTGGTCCTTTATTTTGATTCTTTATTGGTTCTTTCTTACCTAGTTAAACTGAGCTTTCTTTTTAATGCGTGTAAATACTCTCCAAATGTACATGCAATTATTTTGTGGAATTCAATTTAAATAATTGTTAGGTTAACCTTTTGTCGAGTTTTCAAAAATGCTATCAGTGATCTCGAAATTTACCATTTTTCCAATCATAAGTTTATCAACTAATCAAGTGCTTATGCTGATTGTCAGAATTGTTACTCTCTTTTGTGGAACAGATCTTCCATAATCAGCGTACATTCCTTTTGAAAATAAGCAACAGTTGTGTGAAAAATGAGTAACTAATTCGAAGTGCACTCATTCAACTGGCATTTTGCTGTCCTGAAAACGGAAGTAAAAGAACTGGCATGTTTACAATAGCTACAAAACAGAGTGACCAATTCTTGGACCGCGATCAATGTGGTTCAATGTCCCTAATCACCTGAGCATTATATGCACAGTTGGTGTTCTGTTGTCACAACCCTGCGCATTAAACCATAATAAAATACTTGATCAGAGTGTTTAAGCATTTTTGAAGTCACTTCTTGTGGGTGGAGAATAAAATCATGCCCTCAAGGCTAGGTGGTGTCCGTTTGTTACAGCCCAGTACATAAAACCATAAGAAAAAGCTAAATCCGAGTGTTGCAGCATTTTCAAAGACACTTATTGAGGGGAGAGAATGTAATCTTTCTCGGCAGGCTAAGGGTTTTATATAACTAGAACAAAACCAACCTACGAGTATTAAAAAAGGAAAGTTGTGTTTTTGTAGTTCCTGCTCAGTTTCTTTTCATTTACCAGTATTTACTAACTCTTTTTCTCCTCTAACATCAGATTTTTTTTTAAGGTGAACTGAAAAAAAGAGATTTAGAAAATAAAAAAGAGAGAAATAAACTTAGCAATTGGAAGTCATTAAAAACATAGTATATATTAAGAGTATCTAATTTACGGACAACATATCAGTATAATCCCACAAGTGAAGTTTGGGGAAGGTAGGATGTACGTAGGCTTTACTCCTAACTTTGTTGGCAGGGAGGCTGCTTCCGATAGACCCTCGGCTTAAAAGAGAAGTTATTAAGTACAGATGCAAGAAACTACGATGGCAAAATAGTAGATATAAGAGTATTTTATTTATTGTTCTTAATTTACAAAATGAATACCATACAGAATTATCAGCTTTCATGTGTGAAAACCAAAATCAAGTTCTCAGAAAGTGCAGGTCTGCCTAATACTGGAAAGGCTGGTGAATTTGCTAATCCAGGTGGAAGTGGATTCTCAATGGCATGAAGAGATAATATGACTACTATTTGTCCATTCTTCTCTTCTTATTATTTTCTTCCTAGTAGAAAACCTCATAAATCCTTCCTCACCAAAAACAATGTCATAGCAGTCTAACTTCAAGAATTTCTTGAAAGTTGTATCATCCATATCTGCATCCACATATAATTGAATTTGTCCGTATAAACATAGGTTCAGAACTCACAAGTCACTGAGACTGTGCACTTTTGTACATTTTGTCTGCCTGAGAGTGCTTTCTCAGAAGATCCAAGCTCACTGTATTCTTTGCTTCAAGTTGTGCCTGTATACTGATTGCCAAATTGTTCCCTTTTATTCAAGTTATTGTTAATTTTGGTACAGTTCTATATCCAACTTGCACGTATATTTGCTTCTCGTTCTCGTTCTCATTCTCATTCTTAAGGCACCAATATGTGGTTGTGTTATAACCCTTAAGGATTAATTTTTTGCTGAAACATTCTTGCTACTTCTCATTCTCATCCCTTTTTTCTGGTGAAGAGAACATGACTTCTTTCCTAATTCTTTTCATGGTGCCATATTTGCTAGGGGATATTCATGGTCAGTATTCTGATCTACTGAGGCTATTCGAATATGGTGGATTGCCTCCAAGATCCAATTACCTATTCTTGGGCGATTACGTGGATCGTGGGAAGCAGAGTCTGGAAACAATATGCCTTTTGTTTGCATATAAAATAAAGTATCCTGAAAACTTTTTCCTTTTGCGGGGAAATCATGAATGTGCTTCCGTTAATCGTATATATGGATTCTATGATGAGTGCAAACGAAGGTTCAATGTTCGATTGTGGAAGATATTCACAGATTGTTTTAACTGCCTGCCTGTGGCAGCTCTGGTTGATGAAAAGATATTGTGCATGCATGGTGGACTCTCCCCGGACCTTCATCATCTGGATCAGATACGGAACCTCCATCGACCAACTGATGTTCCAGAAGCTGGACTGCTTTGTGATCTTTTATGGTCAGATCCTAGTAGGGACGTTAAAGGGTGGGGAATAAATGATAGGGGTGTTTCCTACACATTTGGTCCGGACAAGGTGACAGAGTTTATTCAGAAGCTAGATCTTGATCTTATTTGCCGTGCCCACCAGGTTTTAAATTGAATAGGACTTCCAGCTGTAGTCATTTTCCTTCTTTTTGTTTCTGGTCTTTTCAGAATTTTGTTTTTTAAAGTTCTATTGGTTATTTGTACTTAATATAGGTTGTGGAAGATGGGTACGAGTTTTTCGCTGACAGACAGCTAGTGACTATATTCTCAGCCCCTAATTATTGTGGAGAGTTTGACAATGCTGGTGCCATGATGAGTGTGGATGAAACTTTGATGTGCTCTTTCCAGATATTAAAGCCTTCAGAGAAGAAGCCTAAGTTTGGATTTGGAAGCACTATTAAAAATGGAACGTCTCTGACCAAAACAAGGGTAACTTTTTCTTTTTACTGAAAACTTTTTGTTAAGCAAAAAAGCAAGGCGTCGTTAGTTTATTGATCCAGTTGGTTTGTTATATAGTTTTATTATTATGTGAGAGAAAAATTACTATCCACAAAAGGTTCTGAGGTCTTAGTATAATGTCGTAGTATAAGTACTTAGAAAAATCTTAATCTTAAACACACTTCACGGAGGATTTAGTCATTCAGTAGTTGGACAGAGTCACTTTGGACCTGTAAAATGTAGGATGCTGGTGGGGTTACGCTAACTCATGGTCTGTCGGTAGTTAGTATTAGGCCCCTTTTTCGGTGTCTAGGTTATACCGTTCCAAGTTCCAACAAGATGATCTCTTTGGATCTTGATCCATGACAGAATCTATTTGCATCTTTATTTCTCTTTACATAACTCCTTAAGTTCTTTTCTCTTTCTGTTTATGAAGAAACAGAGAAGGGGGCGCTTCTTGGTCCTGCTGTTTCCGACTTTCAGCTTTCTAAATCACGCTAGGTTAAGAAAGTAAAAGCGTCTCTATTATTCTTATCAAAACTACACTTTTTCAGTCTTGAAGTGTACACCAGCATATCGGAATCTTTTCCCAAGTCATTGATATGTCTTAGTAGGAAATACTTAGCAATTCTCGCGATGTTGGGTCAATGACTTTATGTGAATCATCGCCATGCAGGCTACTCGGGAATTTCACCAGTCATCTTAAGATCCAATTAAAGTTATAACTTTTTTCCTGCATTGCATGTCTTGTGATCTCAGTTTCCTAATCCAGTCGAGTTAGTAATAAAGATGTCGCGTCACTTTCATTCTCCTGTTGATTCTTTCTATTCATTTGTATTTCCTCCTTTCAGCTTTGCTGCTTCTTATTCATCTGCATTTTATTATATTAACATCTGAACTTCTTGCAGTCATTTCTGGGTAAAATAGGATGAAATAAATCGAGCACGTTATTCTTATCACCCCAGTTAGCTCCGCGACATGGATCCTTGTTAGATGTTTGGCTCGAGCTGGAAGCATCGATGAAGATTATACCTACAGATGATAGGAATTTGTAACAATTCTGATTGTTTTGTATAATATAAACTTAAATCTGGTGAACATAATGTCCTCTTATGATTCACCAGCAAAAAAGTTTTACTAACCCTTCAACACTTTTGTTTGTGTAACTAGGGGTGTAAATGAGTGGAGTTGTCTGTGAACAAAAGTTCAGCTCAAGCTTGTTTTACGAAATGAGCTTGAGCTGAGCTTGTGTTCGGCTTTCAGCTTGAATAGTAGCCGAGTTGAGCTCAACAAAACTCGGCTTGTTTGTTAGTTCATGAATATTTTACATTTCAAAAGTATTGTATTGTATCTGTTTTTTTTGTTAACTCAATGTTGAAAGTGAAATTTTGAACCATAATCTAAATATACAATAAAATGGTTGCAATATCCCTTTTTTTTTCGAGGTTGAGCTTCTTTTCCACTTTTAGTAGAAAGCGAGGATTTTTTTTTAGCTGACGATAAAAAAAAAAAAAAAGAGATAAGCCTCTTGTAGTCTTGTTAGATTTAGGTATGGACCGCTAGAAAATTAACTTTAATAATTCAGCTGACTTTTGACTTTTACAATTAATACAATTATTTTTTTGTCTTCAACAAAATATCTTAAGAGATAAAAAAAGTAGATGGTAGAGGAGACCTAAGGGTGTATTTGGTAGAAAGAAAAATATTTTGCATAAAAAATGTATTTTGAAAAAATAAGTAAATTTTTTATTTATTTACTTGTATTTGTGCTACATGCATAAACGAAAAATATTAATTTAAAAGAATTTATATATAATCTAGATAAATTAGATGAAATGAAAGGTAGGGGTGTGCATAGGCGAAATTAGGATTTCAACTTTATAAGTTTTAGAATTCAAAATAATGACTTTACATGTTAATAGCTGAGTTCCAAGCTTATAGTTATACATATTTGATAATTTTTTTTAATATAAATATATTATTTGAACAAAAATTATTGAATTTGGTCAAATAAATATCAAATCGTCTAGATCTGCGCATGGAGATGGGGCAGGACCGCAGGAGTGTGGGGTGGCGGGGATAGCGGCTATTAAGATGGTGTGAAGATGTGTGAAGGAGAGTATAGACGATATAATCAATGTGAAATACCATTTATAAAATTTATTTATTCTACTTTTATTAAAAAAAATATTTTTCTTATTTTTAAGATATTTATTTTCGAAATCTTTTATCGATAAAACTGAAAAAATTGAAAAACATTTTTTCCCTCATCATTCACACCCAAGAGTCAATGGTATTTGCGTGTAAACTTCATTTTCTGGTTTTTAACCTTTTCTCATTGTCATAAAAGAATTAGTTAAGATTCCTTTGACAGTTTTTATTCTAAAATAATCTTTTGGAACATATTATAATTTCCTTCATCAATTTTAAAACAAATATATATACACACATCATACGTAATTCAAATTTAATTAGAGTTTCAATATAAATTTTGAGTGAAAAAAAGTATTATTTGTTGTTGGAATTCAAAAAAGTCAATCATGTGTTATTTTGCTATATTCAAAAAAGAATATTGGTTGTTTGTAGATACTTGAAAAAGTCTTTTCAAAATTATTTTATTGTCTATAATCTATTTTTTTCAAAAGGGGGTTGGATTGGGAAATGAGGATAATCGATCATAGGGTAAGAAATCAAATTATCATTAACGAAGTGAAAATTTAGGTGATCAATTAACTGAACTATAAAGATCCCATTATAATCTATTTGCGTGGATGGTCCATTATTTTTTTGTCCTTATATTTTTTCTATATCTATCTTATTTATCTTATAACATATCTATTACCTAGTGTAATCTATTAAATGAGAAATCCTGACTTACGATTTTTGGTTTATAAGTCAAGTAATAAACCCATCCAAACATGCTCTTACCTAGATCATCGACTTCCATTCTTTCCTATTTAGGGTTACGTTTTTGGTGAACTGAAAATGTGAAATATTTTGTCTAATTCCCTCTTTTCAATTCTTTCTTGATCTGCGTACCTCTACTTTCCTCAAACCTATCACGGTCAACTCCTCGCACCTCCTCATTTGGAGAATACATCTATGATCCTCCTCCTTCCCATGTACAAATATTTCACTTTGATTCCCAATTCATCACAAAAACAACTCCCACCTTGTCCCGTTAGGGGTGACAAAATTAAGTCCAATCCCTTCAATCCGCCTAACTCGTTGAAGTTTTGGGCAGGTTAATAACTCATCTATTTATTAGTTCAACCCATCTCAACTCAACCTATTTCAACCCGTTTAGAATTTGGTTGATATGCAACCCGAATTAACTCGAGATAGATCTTGTTAAAATATTTTTATAATATATTTTTTAAAATTTGATATGTTATATATAGTTATAATAAAGAAAAATATAATTTAATTAAATACTAAAATATTAAAAAAGAACAAATAAAATAAGTAAAACTTGGATTGGATTGGGTCTTGACCTGCTTTATAACCCGTGACTCAACCCATTTTGACTTGAGCAAATTTGGATTGAGTTGGATCGTAACCCGTTTGTTGTCTTGACCTATTATAACCCGCTTAAATATGACCCAACCCGCCCAATTATCACCCCTGTGTCCCGTATACTGAATATTTCTTTTAAACCCTACTTGAAAACTTGAACGGCTTGTATCAAGAAAATTAGCAAGGAATTAATCTTTTACAAACCTTGCCTATAACATAAATAAATACTAGTACCATTATGATAGAGTTTCACTCATAAAATTTCAAACATCAATACTTCCCATCAAAATTTTGTACGATTTAGTTAGATATATTTTATTTTGATAGTAATAACCAATTATTTTTCGATTATACATTTCAAAAAATGGCTAGCACACCTAATTTTGCCGTTATTTTTGACATCACTATAGAGTCATAATTAAGTAAAATGTATCTACATTGATTGATGAACTATATATGGGAATAAGTCAAGAATATTAAAGTGAAAGCTATATAGCTGGGGTAACAAAAGGGATATGAAGACTTTGACTAAAAGTCTTCTCTTTTCGTTTTTCGTGACTCAATTTTAAATTTTTTTCAATTTGACGTTAGATAGCCATATTAAAGTTCGACTCAATTTGAATTACATGACTTATCTTTTGAGGCGGTACTTCTTAAAAGAATTTTTCTATTTGCAGAGATTTGAACATGAGATAACAGATTAAAAGCAAAAGATCATCTCAATTATTCTACCTCTGCTCAAGTTGACTAGAGTCTATATATATCTACATACTCCATCTGTTCATTTTTATCAGACACTATTTCACTTTTCGAGGTCAACTTGACTAAATTGAAGTAGCTAAATTTAACATTTGAAATCTAAAATTTAGATGATTAATGATGAAAAATACATCTTAAAATGTTGGTCAAAATTCATATAATTTGACCTCGATAAATTAAATAGTGACAAGTAAAAGTCAACAAATGAATTATTGAACAAAGTTTGGGGGTTTTCCAATTTCCTTTTAGCATTTAATTTGTCTCTATCTTTAGCTTTCTTTCTTTTATTGGAAATTCAAAAATACATGGAATTAATTTTGGTAGACTTTGGAATCATTAATGTTAGATTTAATATTGTGTCCACCCTCACACCTAATTGAAAAAATATATGGCACTTTTTTTAAACTAACTTTAATTTTGGTATATATTCATTTCATCATATTTACTAAATTACACTAAAATTTTATTGATTTGATATAAATATTCGTTGCAGCTAAGTACTCAGGGATGAATCCAAAGCTTAAGGTGTGGATTAATTCCCGAGAACATAATATATGCATGCGTGTTGGATAAAAATTCACTAACAAAATAGACGATTTTACAAAAAGAAACTACTCAAAATTGTTATCTCTTATAGCTACTAGTCTTGTGTCCACATATCAATATCAAGATCTTGATTTTTAGACACCATTGGCTCACCATATCTTGCTTATCTCAAATGTCCATTTCCATTTTCCATTTATTTCATTATTTTCAGCTTAATTTCCATGCATTATTTTATCTCTACTTGCATGTATATATATATTTATTTATTTATTTATTTATTTATCAGGGTCCATACATAGCCAAATTATTTAAGATATTGTTCGTTTAGACCTCATAGTATTATCTACTTAATGGATTTAAAAAAGTCGTTGCAATGGTTGAGTCTTGATTTTGACTTTATATGACACTCATTTTTTATCATTATTACACTCATCTTATTTTTTTTCACAATTTTTTTTTTTTAAAAAAAGTATTATTCTAAAAAGTTATTTCGATAAAAATAAGTAGTTTTTAGTCGCTTGGCAGAATATGTTTTAAGTTTCCCCACAATATCTATATAACTAATGACGGAGTCAGAATTTCTTTTTAAAAAGATTCAAAATTTTAAAAAGTGACATAGGAATTAGCTGTGGGGGGGGGGGGGGGGGGGGGGGGTTTCCCTTTTCTGCTCTTTCTT
>JBCEWC010020594.1:0-10862 GCA_038996855.1 Solanum aculeatissimum
ATATAATTATTTAAGTACTAAAGTATTGAAAAAGAACAAATAAAATAAGTAAAACTTAGTAAATATTGGGTCGGGTTAGGTTTTGACCCGCTCTATAGCCCATTACTCAACCCGTTTTGATCCAAGCAAATTCGGGTTGGATTGAGTCTTGACCCATTATGACCCGCTCAAATTTGACCCAACACGTCCAATTGTCACCCCTAATTTTGACGTATCAAAGAAGGCTGAAATCAATAAACGAGTCATTGTCCAGCAGCCGTGCCCAAAAATGAAAAAGGTCCACCTTGTGATCATTTTGTTAGCAAGTTGATATTGTCGTGCTATACATTGGTACAAAAAATCTATTTCCATTTAACAAGATTGATGGAGAAGGAAATGGATCATTCATTCAAAAACAAAATATATGAAATGGTTTTAAAAAAAAAGAACAGAAGCAGCAGACACATTTTTATGAGAAAACTGATATTACAACATTAAAATGCAATCTTTTTGTCCTTCCAAACTCCATGGGCATTGCAGGGGAACATAGTGAGCTTTGGGCATTTCACTTTCTCCAGATATTCCACCTTCGGGAACAATTCACGAAATTCCATCCAGTCCATCTCCATTTCTGCCAAGTACTTCAGACGTAGTGTTTTCAAATTATCCCAAGGTTGTGGACCAGTTTCAAACTCGAATTGACCCAAATCGCGAAGTTCCCCTCCCCTGATGTACAGTTTATTCAGCTGCTGCAAATTGCGAGATTTTAGCCAAGTGGCAGCACTTCTCCCAGGATAACATTTAAGGTCCAACTTCTCCAATTTTGGAGGAAAATCAGTTGGATCAGTGCTGGAGCCTGGACTCTGGAACAAAGTTGTTCCCCATTCTATAGTTAGGATGCGGAGTTGTTTGAATATCTTAAGCACCTGCAAGTCCCTCGTTCGAGGGAAATCTCGCTTTTCCGTATGAATACTTAATTTATTTAACTTTTCCATGGCCAACAAATCCTGCAGAGCGCATGAGTGTAATTTGTCAGTTGAATCTTGAACTTTAAATCCCTTGAGCACCACAAGATTTTTTAGCTCCCTGAGACCTTTTGGCATGCCACTGAGCAAGTAACACTCCGACATGTCCAAGTGTGTCAAATTATGAAGTGAACCAATGCCCCGCGGGATCACCTCAAGACTGTGGCAAGCTCTGAGATCTAACACATTAAGGTTCCAAAGCTTTGAAATTGACTCAGGGATCTTTGTTATCCCTGAAATCCCTTGCAAGCTTAAGAATTTAACGTACTTTAAGTTAGCTAGGCCTTCTAAATCTTTAGGTTCCTCCAACTCAATATGTTTCATGCTTGTGCTATCCCACCTTCCCAAGTAAAGAATGTTCACATACTTCATCTCGATAAACCATTCGCGCTTAAGTATGGCTTCATTTAAATTGAACACCACATGAGCCATGGGCTTACTGTTGCCTGCTTTTGAGGGCGAATTTGAAGTGTTGTTGGCATGGGACTCCTGGTTCTCCAACTTCTTGTCTTTCTGAGGAACCAGACAAGATCTGAGAGAACGAGTATGATCTCTGATAGGGTTGCCTTTGTCATCGAAATCAATGAAATTTTCCCTCTCCGCCAGAATAGTTACTGCAGCATGAACCAAAGGTTGCAACCTGTAGCTATGCTCTTTCTTCTTAAAAGGGCACTTGTCGTAAACTGGACGGATGAAGTTTTTTAAAATGAGTTCCTTCATGACATTCTCCGCATCAGCCTTTGCATTTACGTCAGATCGAATGAATCCCTCACCAATCCACCAGTACATCAGGAGCCTCTTCTTGATTGTTGCATCCTGCGGGAACATAGCAAAACAGAGCAGGCATTGTCTGTGTTGACTACTGAGATGATTGAAATTCACCTTGAATTCTTTGAATATCACATTGTTCATAAACAGATCCTTCTTATAGAAAGAATGAACTCCAGCTAGATGCTCATTCTTCTTGCGATTGAGGAGATCCTCTTTTTTCTTTGCATTTCTCTCTGTTGACGCCGAGTACTTAACTTTCACCATTGAGGGGATCTCTGTTTTCAACCTCATAACGACCTTCTCAGCCTTGGAAATATCTGGAGGTTTAAGGTTCTCCTTGACACGCTCCTGTTTGCTCTTGACCTCATCTATGTATTTGTTGAGATTATCGCTCGCCTTGTTGAGGAACTGAAGATCCTCCTCCATCAATTTATGCAACTTGTTCACTTCCATTTCATGACCAGACATGTTTTGCTGGATTCTAACGGGCTCATTCTTGGGCTGTTGGAGCGCGTAATTTGGTTGGTGGAGATGTTCTTCTTCGTCAGTTTGTATTTCAGGGGAAGCAGGGGTGATTTCATTTGCCATTGTCGACAAAGCAAAGAGAGATGAACAAGGTTTAAGGAACGAGGGAGCAATCAAAGAAACTTATCTCAGGTCAAATGTACATTTTTAAATAATAAAATACAATCGCTACAAATAAATAATTTAAATATACCGCATATTTGAGCCCAAACAAAAATATTAAAAAATTAAATTAAACAAGTCTAATCGAGAAAAACATTAAAAGAAAATAAACAGCAAAGAAAAAATCGCAATTGATTGAAAACAACAGGTGGAAAAAAAAATTGCAATCCATTCCGGTAGGTAAATCACTACATCTTCCTAAGACTTTAATTATAGCAATATAGATGGAAAAAAAAAATTAAAGCATAAATCAAATACTCACACTCTTTTCTTTTTAGTCCATCCCAAAAATAATATCTAGAGATTATTTTAGATTACAAATAAAATAATAGAGGTAAAAACAGCTTCTTATAAATTTTTATAGAGTATTATAGGAAACAATTTTAGGACAAAATTACTGAAGATGAATGGTAAAACAATCCATCATAACTAAGCAAATTATTATTAGAACCAAAAGCTTTTGGAGTGTAATTAATGAGATTATGAATGCTTCTATTAAACTAATGAGTTTAAAAGGAAGAAGCTCAAAGGATAATAATTAAAGCCTCATTAAGAAATGAAAAATGATAAGTTTTAACACCTGACCATGTATTTGATCTAATTAACTTTTCATTATTTATTTAATTAAAAAATAGTGAAGGATATTTTCATAACTCAACTTTATACTTTAGATCTTTTCACTTTTTTTTGTTTCTCATTCGGTGTCCGATGTCCTCATTGGAGCCCGACTATATCCGGATTAGTGCCGCGGTTATGGGAGGAGCAACCCCATTCGATGCATCACATCGTTTGGTGGTGATCTTCCCACTTTTAGTATTATATGATATGTTATGATTTACCGTGTAGTACCCTCTTTGTTTCAATTTATTTTTCTGGTTTTAACTTAACATAAAGTTTAAAATTAAAAAGGCTTTTAAATATGTGGCTTCAAAATAAAGATAGTACTAAAATGTCATTTGAGTTTGTGACCTTAAACATGCCGATGAAAAGTTGAAAGTAATGAGAATTTTAAAAATTAGTGAAAAAGATGATATACCTAAGGAGAATATTTAAGCAAGAAGAATGAATTGATCAAATGACAACAATCATGAAATACAAAGAAAGAGTAGCATTGAAATTAGAATTAAAAGTTACAATAGAGCAACACAAGACTGATTAATGTCGTTGATCAAGTTCTTTTTTTATGATTTCCCCCATTATCTTGGCAGCCAAAGGGAGTCCACCTAATTTGCTCATAACTGTATCCTCTAGATCATGATTCTTAAGAAATTCCATTACTTCTTCTCCACCTGAATCTTTCAATATCTCCCCACAACTCTTATCTTTCAATGGCAGAAGGGGATAAACATTCTCCTCGCCAACCATTTTCTTCGCCAATTCCTCTGATGAAGTCGTGACGATAACAGCTCTACCCTGTCGTTTTGGCAATCCAAGCGCGAGTTTTTCAGTGCAATCATCTTCCAATTCTGGATCCAAACCTACTTTGTCGAAGAAATCAGGGATATCCAAAGCATCATCGAGCACAATCAAATACCTTCTACCTTTCAGTACACTCCGGAGAGCAAAAAGTAACCCCAGAAGACCTCGTTTTTCATCTGTAAATTGGATCACATGGTTTTCAACACCGAGACACTCAAGCATCCTTTTCAAAACCTCTTTCTTATAGTCAGCATTAACACTATCCTGGGGTGATTGTGACATACAAACCCAAATCCGAGGGAAGAAGTTGTTGGTTACTTGCTGGTTATTGAAAGCCAATTGGCATAACGTCGTCTTCCCAACTCCAGCCGCACCAGATATACAAATTGCCTTAAATCCGTTAACTTCATTGTCCCTCCGGATAAGGAATCTCTCCATGAAATTCTCCTTTTCACTAAATCCGAATACTCTGTTTCGATCTACTGTCCTGTAACTCCACCTATTGTAAGATTCATCCTGTCCATCAACATTTTCGCTTTCTTCCCCATTCGTTGGTTTTTCCCCATTTGTTGGTTCTTCCCCACTCGTTGGTTTTTTCCTTAGTCTACTTTCCATTTTTTTCAATTTATCCCTAAGTGCAACGACGAATCGGATTCTCTCAGGGGGGTAAACATTCTTCCTTTTCAGTACCATTTGCCAATTTTCTAGAGCATTGAGGAGATAGTATAGGTCTTCCCTACGGCTCGATTCATCATCACCATTTTTAGCCCCTTCAAGCAAACTCTTTACGTTTTCAAACCGCTTGTGGATATTAAAGAGGACCTTTGATAGACAATCTTCACTTCCCTGAGCTTCCTTTATTTCTTCTCTAAGTTTATTCAGTAGATATTTTTCTGTCTCGGTAGCCATTAGAAAGCACTTGCCTAAGTGAGCAATATTGTTGGAATTCTTAGTAGGTCTCATTCATATATAATCATTCAGGTTATTTAGTTGACGAGTAATTTTAGATAAGTTATGGGATACCTTATATCACTTGGGGAATGAGTAAAATTGAATTTGATTAAAGGAAAAAACTCATTTATGTTATCCGTTAAAAGTTTGACTCATTTATGTCATTACCGTTTGAGAAAAGACTTATCTTTGAAATTATTTTTTAACTTTGATTTTACAAAACCATTTAAATATTTTTAAATTAGAATTTTGGATCAAATGTAGTTACTTTGATCATTCTTCTTCAAGAATGCCACAAACACATCAAAAACTTTCAAATTTTCAACTTCTCCAAATATTCACAAAATAACCCCAAATTTCAGGAGTAGCGTTCCTCCGAGTTAGATACCAAAACTCAACATCTTTTGAGATCGAAGCCAACCTAACCCAACAAGACCCACTTGATATGGTTGAATGACTTGAAATTTAGAAACTTAATTATAAATTTATTAAATACTTGCCATAATAATTTATGTTTTCGATATTATTTTTTATTTAGGAAAACATCAAAGAAAATAAGTGATTTAATACGAAGAAAGCAGATCTAGTTATTATATTGACCATATACCTCAAAGGTACATTCTTTTTTATTTACCATTAAGTTGTTTTTATAAATGTAAATTAAAAAAAGGAAAAAGTTTCATAAATAAGTCATGAATAAAATATTTCCAACAGAATAATTTTGTAATTTCCAAGATAATTTTTAATATTAATAAAAAAGTTCTCTCAAGTTTTCAAGTATTTTTTCTCATTTTAAGAAATATTTGGTATCAACACCTTCATGCTTATATAAATCACGAGTCATGACTTTAATTATATGTTTGTACTATCCTTAATGAGGTGAAAACAATGATCAATTCTAATATATTACAAAGAAAGACATTCTGTATATTAATGATTTTTTTGAGTATAACAAAAGCAAGATTAAAAAAAAGTCATGTTTCGAGCCTATACTTTGGATGTGGCCAGGATTTGAAAATCATTTCTAGTCCCAAGCAAATAATTTGGCCTGGCTAGCTTACTCAGTGAAAGACTCTAATATCACAATGAACTAAAATAAACACAATATTCATGAAATTTTATTCTTTTAACTAAACCAACAAACTCAACATGCAATAATACATAAGACTTGACTCAAAATTTTCAAACAACTTCAAGAAAATAAAATGAATAATATCTTTCTAGTCTACGAAACCTCTAAAGTATTGACTCTGAACTAGGTATCAAGGTAGACTCATGGCTATCTCAACTGAAATAAATATAAAAGAAATAAAGACTCCTTAGCTCCTCTGATTGCAAAGAGGCCTCACCGATTATTGATGGGGATTGTGTTCTAAATATCTGTTATCATGGGTATCTGAATCTGCATCAGAAAATGATGCAATGCCGAATGACGTCAGTACATGAAATATACGGTATATAAAATGACCAAACTTAGAACTAAACTCTGAGATAACTTAATTGATAAAAGTATGTCATGCAAGTAAAACATATGTTTTAAACACTTTTAAAAGTGTAACTCATAGTATAAAAGAAATACTTGTTTTAATGCATTAATGAGCACAACTTAATAAAAGAAAAAAATAATACTCAAAATGCTCAGATCTAGAAAATAGTTCAACTCAACTAAATATGCAACATAATAATAGGAAACACTTTAATAAGTAAATAAAACAACGTAGTGTACAAAATAATAAGCTTTACTTCTTGGGGAGTTTCTCTAATCGATGACCATCACTATGAGTACCGTGATGATATAATGTCTTGCCTACATTGTCAATGTCATCTCATACTTTGTCAGGGTAAAGGACAATCTTTAATTATGAATCTATCTAACTTGGCCATCTCAGTGACGAATGAGGAGTCGTACAAATATTGGTACGATCCTATCCTACGCTGGCTATGTAGTTTATGGGGTTGGAGTTATATGAACTCATACTCAAATCAGTGTTCAATATTATTCTCAAAATCATTTATTATGCTCATCTCAAATGTTTAAAAATATTATTTTTTCTAGGTTTGAGGTAATTACTCAAACTATTCTCTTAAAAAGAGGAAAACTGATTTCTCATGACTTAAAATGTTTCTTATACTAGTAATGCTTTTTTTTACAACAGATAATGCTTTCTTAAAATAAACATAGTTTTCTCAACACTAAATATGAATTTGGAGCTACTTATGTTCTCTTACAACTCATCTTTGATGATAAATGTAAAATAAATTAACTCACTTTAAACTCTGAAAACCATGCATAGTGTGTAGTAATGCAAAATACTTTAACTGACTAAATATCTCTTCTAAAACTATTATGTTTGCTTTTCTTAAGAAATCACCATGCTCTTTTCAAAATCTACATAATGCACTTGAAATACTCTAGTTTCCTCAAAACTCTTCTTTTTCTTATAGCTTTGAGCTACTTTTATTTTAACTGAACATAATGCACAATATATGACAATGTAAATCCTTCAACTCACTAAACTAGGGTTCATGTGAAAAGTAAGCATGAACAACAATCAAGAACTCAAATAATAAAAGGAAACATAAATCAACGATAATGATTCTAATGTAATAATAAAGAAAAATAGAAAAATGAATTTCAAGAAAGGTTTGATTAAAACCATAGGTTAAACTCTTACTTACTGAATTTAGGTGTAGAACGTGAGGAAGAACTTAGTCCAACACTCTAAGTAGTCTTACATACCTAGAATAACTAGATTCTTGAAAAACTTTGAAGAAGATGCTTGAAAACTCTAGTTTTTCTCCTCTTGAAATCTTGTTCTAAGTCGTAAGAATATTTTTTAAGTGTAATGAGGTTGAATGGTAATGTTTAGGGACTTAATTAGGTGTAAAATTATCGAGTTTAGACTTAGAAAGAATGAGAAAGAACTAAAATTACCCTTCTTAAAACACTACCCAAGTTATCTACAAGGCTATTTACGAGCCATAAAAGTCCCATCCGTAGTAACTAGGGCAATTTCGGGGTTGTGAAACTCATTACGAGCCTAAACTACGGACTGAAGAAGCTTCTACAATCTGTAGTTGGGTCCATACGAATTAGGACTCAAAACTAACCTTCAAGACTTTTTTTCACGAGCTAATAGTATGGGTCATCAACCTATCTATGACTCCTAAGTCAGGGTTCGTAGATGGTGACCCTGAAAACTCTGCTCGACAAGGCTTCACTAAAATATCCATAACTTTTTACCCCAAACTCAAAATAAGGCAATCTTGGTGGCGCCGGAAAGAGGATTGAGAGATATTTAATTTGATAGGTTGTGGCCACTTAATTCTTTATGTGCTGAGAGTTATTTTTATTTAAAGTTGATCCTTGCATAATCTAATGTGAAAAACTTAATCGGTAGGAAGATTTTGAATTTGACCAAGTACTAGAGGTCTCATATGACCCAAATCACTTCCAATACACTTTCCACATATAAAAATCAACCTTAAAATATAAAAACAAGTAAGACATCACTAGGTTCAAACTTATATATACTTACGACAAAAGAATTTGTATCCTAAGAATAAAGTTATTAGGTATTAAAAAAAATGAAAGGATTTTTAATCCAAAGTTGAAGATGATACTAATTCAATATTTAGATTTGGAAGTGGAAAATAAAGTTTAACTCCTTTTCTTCCATCCCACTCTCCTCCTTTATTCACATGTTCACATCAAGTATATGCAAAATAAACTAAAATAATTTTAATGTCCAAATTTGATTTCTAAAATCATTTAAAAAGACTTTGATCAAATACTAATTTAAAGGTAAATTATGTAGAATAGTGATTAAATTGAACATTTGGCAGAGTTTTAATCAGTTAAGAACTCTCACGTTATAAGAAGATGGAAGTTGTGAAAATTGAATGAATTATATTATTAGTCTCACCTAGATGTTTTATAAAAAAAATTTTAATGGTAGATGTTAAAGTTGTTAATGTCTGATTTTCATATAAAACAAAAAAATTTCTTTCACTTTATAAAATGAAAGAAATTCTTCCACTTTATAAAAAAAGTTTACTTTATCAATCGTTTCACTTTCTTCTCAAATTTCATTGCGCTAAACTAGTCCCTAACCTGAAAATTTGACCCAACATTAAAAATTCAAAGATCGATTTGAATGTAAAAATATTCCATTTTAGATTGGTTTAGGTTCACATTATCTTTTTTTAAAAAATAATTACAAATAAAACTAGTATGATTTTGTAAGTTGTGTTATTTTAGCTTTAATTATAGTTTCTTTAAAATTGCTATTACTGAATCATTGGAATTCTCATTACCAACTACGGTTTGGATGCATGAACTTTTCTCTCTAACCCTTCACATTCATTGTCTAATTAATTATTGATAATTAAGTAAGAAAAATTATGTTAAAATACATATGGCTCGACCTTTGAATCATCCTTCTAATTTTTAATATGAGGTTGAATAGTTGGATTGCCAAGTTGGAACCAAGACTACGAAATTTGAGAAAGAAAGTGAAAATTTTGGTAAAGTAATTTTTTTTTTATAAAGTGGAAGAAAAATTCACTTTATAAAGTGAAAGAATTTCTTCCGTTTTATCACGTAAAAGAAAAAGTTTTCGTTTTATATCAAAATCAAATGTTAACAATTTTAACGTTTGTTGTTTGAATTTTTTTATAAAATGAAAAAAATACACTAATTCTATTTTAATTACATTCTAAAAATGTCACTTATTTGTGTCAGTTTTGTCTCTATGTAACTCAAATAGGTTTTGTACTCCTATATGATCCATCACATCGTTACTGACCAATACATGTGATGGATCACTAACGGTGTGATGGATCATATAGGAGTCCAAAACCTATTTGAGTTACAAAGAGACAAAGATGAAAGTTGTGAAATTACACTAACATCTGCCATTTGAATTTATTTATAAAACAAAAAAAAATTACACTAAGTTTATTTTAGTTATTACATTATTAAAAAAATGACTTATTTATGTCAATTTTATTTCTTTATGGCTCAAATAGAATTCAAACTCATCATATTGCGGTAGATGAGACTAATAATAGAGTCTACTCAATTTTAGCAACTTTCATCTTTAACATTGAGTGTACTCTATTATTAGTCTCATCTACCCCAATATGATGAGTTTGGAATCTATTTGAGCCATAAAGAAATAAAATTGACACAAATAAATCATATTTTTATAATGTAACTAAAATAAGTTTAGTGTAGTTTTTTATTTTATAAAAAAATTTAAATGGCAGATGTTAAAGTTATTAACGTCTGATTTTGATATAAAATAAAATTTTCATCCATTTTATAAGACGGAAGAAATTCTTCCACTTTATAAGACGGAAGAAATTCTTCCACTTTACAAAGTGAAAGTTGTTATTCCACTTTTATAAGAAAAGTTTTTACTTTGTTCCTCAAATATCACCGCCCTATACTAGTCTCCAACCCGACAATTCGACCCCACATTAAAATTTGAAGGTCCATTTGAATCTAAAAATATCTCATTTTAATTGGTTTAAGTTCACATTATTATTTTAAAAAAAGGAAAAAAAATTACAAATAAAACTAGTATGATTTTGTAAGTTATGTAATTTTAGCTTAATTTATATTTTCTTTAAGATTGTTATTGCTTAATCATTAGGTTTCTCATTACGAACTACAATTTGGATGCATGAATTGTTCTCTCTCATACTCTACATTCGTCGTTTAGTTAATTATTTATAATCAAGTAAGAAAATATTGTGTGCAAACACATATCTTTTGAATCAACCTTCGATTTTTTATTAATATGGGGTCAAATTATTGGGTTGGCGGATTGGGAACCAAAAGTATGAAATTTGATGAAAAAAGTGAAAATTTTGCTAAAATAAACTTTTTTTTATAAAGTAGAAGAAAAATTTTCGCTTTATAAAGTGAAAGAATTTCTTATGTTTCATAAAGTGGAAGAAAAAGTTTTGTTTTATATTAAAATCAAACGTTAACTGTTTTGATGTCTGTCGTTTGATATTTTT
>JBCEWC010020595.1:0-10862 GCA_038996855.1 Solanum aculeatissimum
CAATTTAAAGGGTTAGGGTTCTTAGGATCTTCAAGGATGAAAGATGATCCTTGAATCAAGTCCCACATACCTTAATTCTACTAACAATAAGCAAGGTCAAACTTAGTCAACATCTTCTTCCCCAAATTCTACAAGCTAGCTTTAATGGAGGCCAAGAGAGTCTTAGAATATTAAGAGTGTGTATACAAGAGTTTGAATGGATGAATAAGGGTTTGGGGAATGTTTTAGGGGTTTAGGAGACCCTAGGGGACCAAAAAGGGGCTTAGGGAAAAGTTAAATCAAGAAAATACCATTAATAAAATGCAACTTTCCGGAACTAAGCAGTGTCAAACCGCAGCTATAGTGCCGTTTACTGGTGAACGGCCCGTCAACCAAACCGTCCAACCACACTTAGCCATTTTCTTCAACGCGAACTCTAGGAGGACTTTCTGTAACACTTCACGAGCTACTTAATGGTTCGTTCAAGGTATGCCTGTCTGTGTGAGGTACTGTCCAACTATACTTAGTCCCATAAAACGTGTCCAATCCTTGTCCTAGCCACTGTCGAACTTAACGGGATAGTGGATGGCCCGTCAAACTCCAAACGAGCCGTGCAAGGCTTCGTTGGTTTAGACTTGGCTTTGGGGTGGTTCCAGGCCACCCCTAGTTCACTGAAACACTTTACGAGACCCTAGATGATCCGTACAAAGTTTCAAGGCCCGTTTCATTGTCCTTGGCCACTTTTCAGAGCCTATCTCCAATGGCTTCCGAATTTTAGACAGTCTCACTATTTGGGTCATATCTCCTTCATCTGAACTCCAAATTGAGTGAAACCACTTGTGTTGCAAAGCTAACTCAAATAGATTCCATGTGATATGTATCATCTCACATGGTTCATCACATATCAATAGTTATGGAAGTTTGAAGTACACTACCGAAATTGTCCCTCTAGGCCACTAACTAGCCCAATATGCATTCGGCCACTTAAACTCAACCCGTGGCTACCAAAACTCAACCATGGCTTGTAGTACATCATAGTATGCCAACCATAAGTATATTTTGAAAAAATTTAGGTTGTTACACATATATAGAAAGAAGTATATATGAAAGAATATAATATCAATATGCCATGAAATCCATAATGTATGGATGTCATGATACCTAAACATACGGGGATGGGACCATAAACGACATCTCAAACCCATGCGAGCTAATACATGAATTCACCCAATGAAAGCCTCCCATTGGATGAGAGTAGACTACTTGCCAAAGGTAGCTTACACCACACCTTACGAACTCATCTTTTGGGTGTGATATACACCTTCCTTACTAAATCATCTTTTTAGAAGGATTTCATGATCATCTAATAAAGAGGCATACACATAAACCTATGTTGGCACGTAGTTATAAGAAGGGAGGCTTTATATAAGGACCCCTTAGGTTGAACCACCACCTCGAATCTCATTCGATGTTGGGCCATCATCCCACGGGAATACTTATACATATACATTCTTTTAAAAAACGGATAAGTCCTTCAAATCTTTGTCATGCAACATAGGCTTAAAAGCCAAAACATAATTCAATTCATGCATACTTGGGCTAAAGAGCCAAACCATACTTTAATTCATGAATACATACATAGGAGTAGATCATTAACTTGTACATAGTGGTGCATAATACCCATAATTCTTTAAAAAGTCATATCATTGACATCATGTGATCATAATCTCATCATACCCTTACTTTTCTTGAAAACATAATCATAATTAGGTCTTAGCCCACACCATAAAATCATTATTTATGCATGCATATGCCATGAATGATGAGAGAGTAGCATGGGCAATAGAGATTCATGTTTAAAATAACATAAAAAGATGAATCCATAGTTAAATTACAAGAAAATCATAATAAAAAATATAACTAAAACTACCCATGCATAGATTTATAGATTCAAGAGGGAACGTATGTTAAACCTTAAAAAAATCAATGTAATTCAATATAATAGGGATTAAATCATATTAAAATCAACAATTAAGCACAACTCATATCTCAATTCAATCAAATCAACACAAACTTAAAAGATCCATATTCAAAGTAAGCTTAAATTTCATAAATTAAGTAGTAAAAGTTTTTGGGGTCTTCATGATTGGAAGGGGACCATGAATGAATCCCCACATACCTTGAGAAATCTAGAAGAATTTAGAATGAAATTGACTTTAATTGAAAGATCTTTCAACCCTTAGCTTAAATCCCCAATCACAAGACTGGACGAGAGAGTTTAGGAATTGAATTCTAGAGTTTGAATGTAATAAGAGAGTGAGTATAATCTAATTTGAGGGCTTAGGATAGGTATTAAGGCCCTAAAAGACCTTGAAATTAAACTAAAATTACAAAAATACCATTAATGAAGTGAGCTTTAAAAAGTTGTCAAGGGTCCCATACGAGGTCGCCACAGACCATACCAAGGGACCACATGTCGTATAGGTGCCCATGAGAAAATCCTTAGAAAATATTTTCCAGGCCAAGGGTGGTTCCACCAAAGGCTTCAGGGTCCATACCAAAGCTCCACAATCCATACAAAGCTTCCGTACAAAGATCCAATTTCTGAGATGGTTATTTGATACTTAGAAAACTTTTGGACCAATACCCTTACAGGACCTCACATGAGACGCGTGGTGGTTGTACTGCCCGTACAAGGGTTCTTTCTGGGTGTCTTATCTACATAGTGGCTTTCAAGCCAAGGGAACTTTCCACGAGCCACTTTCATGGCCAGTGGTGAGCACCATAAGCCGTCGAGGGCTCAGTGGAGGACCAATTGATTTTGAACTCCACCATAAGCCAAAACACACCACGCACAAGGCAAAGGGCTACCCCTAGGAATTGGCCAAGGCTCGTGGACCCCCTTTACGACTCGTGGAGGTGACCATGGGGTGTCACCTTGGTCAAAAAGTTTTGGAACTCAATTTTTAAGCGTCGTCAAGGCTTCCCGAGGTTCGAGTCTTTACATCATCTCCCCCTTGGAAACATTCTTCCTTGAATGAGCTAGAACATGGCTTGAAAGGCTAGACTTGATCATGGATTATCTCAGCAAGATGACACAATGTATAACTCAATACTTGAAAACCATAAAATCATCAAACTCATGTCATAAACATCCTTTAATTCATTTTCCTGCACATGTATGCATATCATGTCATGAAACATAAGAGTGAAATATTAGGACCTTTTAGAATAGGAATAAACTAATACCTTAGGCTTGAGTAGATTGGAAAAGATAGGGGTATCGCCTCATCATGTTCGACTCCGCCTCACAAGTAGCACTCTCCACATGTTGATCTCCAAAGCACCTTAACCAAAGACACATCCTTGTTGTGAAGCCATTTCACTTGTCTATCAAATATTTCAACTGACACCTCTTCATAACTCAAGTTCTCCTCAACCTCAACACCTTCCAAAGCCACAATCAAACTAGGATCACCAATCAACTTCCTTAACATAGACACATGGAACATCGGGTGACTAAAACTCATGTCCAAAGGTAAATGCAATCAATAGGCCATATTACAAATCTACTGAACGATCTCATAAGGATCGATATACTGAGGACTTAACTTTCCCTTCTTACCAAAATGCATTACACTCTTCATAGGTAAAACTTTCACATACACCTAATCACTAATAAAGAACTCAAGATCCCTCTTTCTAACATTCAAATATGACTTTTTGTGACTTTGAGCCATCTTCAAACTCTCCCTAATAAACTTCACCTTTTCCGTGGCCTCTACCACCAAATTAGGGCCAATCAATGCCATGTCAACCAACTCAAACCATCCCATTGGGAATCTACACCTTCTTCCATACAGGGCTTCAAAGGGTACCATACCAATACTAGAATGAAAACTATTGTTGCAGGCAAACTCAATAAGAGATAGATGGTCATCCCAATTCCCCTTGAATTCCAACACACAAGCCCTCAACATGTCCTCAAAAGTTTGAATTGTCCTTTCGACTTGCCCATCGGTTTGAGGATAAAAAGTGGTACTCAACTTAACCTTAGCATTGAGCCTCTTTTGAAATGATTTCCAAAAGTGAGATGTACATTGGATACCACGATCCGATATAATAGACATAGGCACAACATGAAACCTAACCAACTCTCAAATATACAACCTTGAATAGTCTTCGGCAGTGAAAGTATTCTTAACCGGTAGAAAATGAGCCAATTTAGTCATCTGATCAATAATAACCCATATAGAATCAAATTTCGAGTGCGGGGTAAACCAATTAAAAGTCCAAATTCACATATTTCCATTTCCAAGTAGGGATCTCAATATCTTGAGCCAAACCACCGGGTCTTTGATTTTCCACCTTCGTTTGCTGATAATTAGGGCACTCGAATACAAACTTGGCTATGTCTTTCTTCATACCATGCCACCAATACACTTCCCTCATACTATGCCACCAATACACATCCCTCAAATCCCAATACATCTTTGTTGATCCCGGATGTATGGAATAATAAGAGTTGTGGACTTCACTCATGATTACTGCTCTAACACAGTCAACAACCAGAACACAGAACCAATCTTGATACTGAATCACACCATCTCCCCCTTGGTAGAAAACCTCAACCATTTTTTTGGCAACCAAGTTATTCAACTCTAGTAGAGACAGACCCAAGTCTTGGTTTTCCTTGACATCAACAACCACAAAAGACTTAACCCCATTTTGAACATGAATACCACCATCACTAGAGTCAACCAATAGAACACCCAATCTAGCAAAATGATGAATGCCCTTTACCAACTCTTTCTTTCCCTCATCAACATGGGCTACACTACCCATAGATAGCCTACTAAGAGCATCAACTACAATATTCACCTTGTCGGAATGGTATTGAACACTTAAGTCTTAATCTTTAAATATTTCTAACCTCCCCCTTTGCCTCAAATTAAGATCTATTTGGGTGAACTCATATTGCAAACTTTTGTGATCGGTGAAAACATCAGCATGAACCCCATATAAGCAATGTCTCTAAATCTTCAAAGAAAATACACAACCGCCAATTTAAGATTGTGAGTCGGGTAATTTTGTTAATTCACTTTCAATTTCCTTGATTCATAAACTATCACCTTATCATGTTGCATGAGCACACAACCGAACCAAATCCAAAAAGTATCATAATACACTACAAACCCATCTAAGACACCCAATAAAGTTAAAATAGGAGCCGATGTAAGTCGATCCTTCAGAGTCAGAAAACTCTTCTCACACTCATCTGACCATACAAACTTGGTCTTCTTTTGAGTCAACTTAGTTAATGGAGAAGAAATGGATGAGAAACCTTTTAACAAATCTTCAAGAATAACTAACCAACTCAAGAAAACTTTGAATATCAGAAGGATTCAACGATCTAGGCCAATTCTTCATGGCCTCGGTCTTTTTTGGATCAACCTTAATGTCATCACCAGATACCACATGGCAAAGAAACACTACTAAAACACTGTCAAAAAATGATGGCCAAAAGCGATGGATGGTGATGCTTTTTTTGTTCAAAGCAATAGATGGCGTCACTCTTTTCGTTAAAAGTGACACAGTCAATTCTGTGGTTTTTTCTCATCGCTTTTTAAAAAGCTACAGACAAAAAGCGACGGACAGCATTGCTAAAAAGCGACGAATGAGATCGCAATGTTTTTTAAAAAGCAATGGACTGCATCGCATTATTAATTTTATAATTATTTAATACTTACAACGAACAACATCACAATTTAAAAAAAGTATTTTCTAAAAGAAAGCAACAGACGTAGAGTCGCAGTCCTTTTCTTTTAAAATAAAAAATTAGAAAAAACAATAGACTAGGGGACCCTATCTGTCACTTTTCTGGGTTTTTTTTAAAACAATTCTCAAACAGTGACGGACATAGGAGCCCTATCCATCGATTTTATGAAATTGTTTTTAAAAAATTGTAAAAAAGCGACAGACATAGGGACCCTGTCCGTCATTTTTTCGGCACCTTTTTTTATAACA
Organism: Solanum aculeatissimum; assembly: GCA_038996855.1. Lineage (NCBI taxonomy): Eukaryota > Viridiplantae > Streptophyta > Magnoliopsida > Solanales > Solanaceae > Solanum > Solanum aculeatissimum. Next base: position 6,007 of record JBCEWC010020595.1, read on the forward strand.
GAAACTTCTGTTGCTCACCTGCAATAAAATTTAAATTCAATACAATCCAATACAAGACAATCAATAACAACTAAAACATACAAAATACATAATAATAAGCATAATTAAACTTTAAAAATAAAAAAATCATAATTTAAAAAGTTTTGAATTTGTTTCAAAGTTTACCAAAAATTCTAAATTGTCCAAAACATAAATAGAAGGGAACTAGGGACTATTTTCAATAAAATCATTAGTACTCTCGCCAGATTCATCACGAATGGGTGAAGGTCGAAGGGCTAGGCTGAGCACTTGTTCTTTGAGTTACTCAAATTATTGACTCATTTTGTTTTGACCATTAGTCCTTCGTGCTTCACAATCTGCCAATGCACGTGTAAGTTGAGAAATTTGTTGAGACATGACAACTATCTAAACCTCGTCAATGGAATCAACTTGATTTGATGATCTAATACTTTGTAAACTTTATTGGAGTTTTCATACGTCATTTTGGGAGTCTATTCCGTAAATTCAACCCTTATGGTTCCCTCCTATGATCGACTTCATCCAAATTTGATTGGACAACTCAGGAGTTAGTTGAACTGAGTCCCCAAGCTCATGTATGTGTCGCTCATACTTATGCTACATATTAGACGTAACAATTAGACTCAATATGTATATTAAAAGTCAAAATTAGATTCAAAATAAATTATACAATATATATATATATATAAAGTTATGTTAGATAACTTACATAGGCTTATTCGACCCTTTCCTCCACCCACTATTCCGGATCCGACTCATTTTTCCTTTTTCTCATAAAATACTTCCTAAAAACTTCATCACGTAAGGGAGGTCGCTCCAATTGTTTTTCCTATAAATTAAAATATAATTAATAAAATTATAATTTGTACAAATTAAATACTTTGTTTAAGAATAAAGTTAGTGTAAACCTAAAATTTTAAAAATCTTACCAACTCCCTCGTAATGGTACCAACACTCTTTGCACCTCTGGTGTGCAATGAGCCACCCTTTAGGCTTCCTCTAGCTATTTTAGTTTGCTCAGACATAGCCTTGAATTTATCGGTATTCCAATACTGGGTCAAATCTTCATATACATCTGGAGGTATCCAACAACTAATTTTTCCATCATCCCTTGCTTTCTTTATCCAGTTAAATAGTCGAGTGCTCACCTTTCTCTCAAAAGTGCTCACAATGACCATATTGTACTTTCGCTGCCAAGTACATAAAGTCTTGAAAAAAGAAAATTGTGTTAAAAAATAGGTTAAGTAAATAGTACTCAAAATATTATCTAATATTATATATACCTTGAATTCATTAAACATCATTTGGCGAATATTATTTGGAATCTCCCCCCAAGAGTGATATCCTAACATTCTTCTGTAGAGCATTCACAACATGTTTCGAAGGATGCTACCTACAAGACACATAATAAACATGTTATTAGTTCATCTATAATTATTTAAGATAGAAAAAATAAATTAATAAAAATATAAACTTATGATGATCCATCAAGCTCTATCATGACTCTTCCACATCTGTCCCTCTATCCAGGAGCTAAGTCAGGCACATATTGTGCAACTTCATGTGCTGCAGTAGAAGAAAGTGAAGCTGATGATAAAGGATGTGTATAATGTCGAGTCGATGGTGGAGGGACAGTATTAGTACTGGAAGAATCCCTAAGTCACATATTAGATAGGTGGTGAGCTTAAGATGTAGGAGATCGATTAGTCAAAGATCTGGGTTGATGATATACCGTTGTAGGTTGAGGAGTGACCTGATAATACGAAGTAAATCTCAACTATGTAGAAGAAAATGTGCCCCATGGTCGAAGAATTGACTATGAAAAGCTATAGGATCCATAGTCCCAGAGGGCACATAATGAGTAGTATATGTCAATCTAGCACCTGGGCACTTTGAATATCAGGTGTTGAAGAAATATAGCCTGGGATATCCACAGGATCAATAGGTTTCCTGGACTTCTTCTTTTTAGTCCTACCAAAATGAGTAACCCCAAGATGATCCCGAGATTTATCGCCATCACCCGATGACATCTAAATGTAAAGTAACACAAATATAATATATAAGAAAAACAAATCAAATAATTTTAGTATTAGAAAAATAAATTAACTTACATACTAGTTATAATCTACTAGTCTATTCCTCCTCACATGTTTCATTTTCGTCATCCTCCCCTTCTGATTCCTCAGTTGTTTCATATTCATTATCCTCTCATTCTCCTCCTTCAATGATTCATATTCCTCATCTACTTCTTCCTAAATGTTTGACATTATTAATTCATCATCAGAAACCTCTTCTAGTATGTGTTAAGGATGTTCTGGTGTGGTCTCCAACTCAATATCAACTTGTTGTTGATCAAGTCAAAGATCATTTTGGTATGCCACATCTAATACATTCTCAATTTCAATTCTTTCTACATGCTTTGTCTTAATAACAACCCACTAATCAGACTTACCTTTACGCAATGGATATGAAGCGTAATATACTTGATTATCATTTTGGGTAATGATACAAGGATCATAACTTCCATATTGTTTGGTATGCTTAACTTCAATTATATTATGTCGTTGGTTCACCCTTGTGCCTCTAAGTGATGGGTCAAACCACTTATACCAAAATAATACTATTTTTTTAGGTCAACCTGAATATCAAACTTCAATAATCTCTTAAATGACACCATAATATTCAATAGTTTGGCCATTACCATCAACATCACCTTGACTGAAGACACCACTATTATTAATTTTCTTGTATATAAAAACTTCTTCAGTTTAAAACTTAAAAGTCATTCACACAATATTTTCTATTGTATGAATTTGAGATTCAAACCCGAGTGCAATTTCTCTCATTAATGGTGAATATTCACCAGTTGAGTATTCGTCATAAACCTACAAATTGTATTCAAAATAATAGAATTTAGTATAAAATAAATACAATATTCATATTGATTCAATACGATTAGGCTTTCAAACTTACGTAATCCTTTAACCATTTGGAAAACATCATATATATGGCTTTGTTTCCCCATGCATTTACGAGCAAGCTAATATTTGATATGTACATTTTTGTTATTTAGTAAACACTAATTACTATGCAATTTGACAATATAATTTAATACTTAATTAAGATATGACTGAATTTCTAGACAATTAAGTAAAATATGGGTCATATCAATTATTTTTTCATAGCCGTGAAGTCTCGTTTTCCACGCCTTTTAGATCCTTCACCACTTTGATTAAAAATTGAAATCGGTGGAAACATAGGATCACTGTCACCTTCATTATTCCAATTTGTCCTATTTTTCCTGCATGACACTTCACTTTCTTCCACGCCTTTTAGGGTGAAAGTCTTACTATGTTCCATGCAATAAGGACAAGCAAGCTTTCCAGCAGTCATCCAACCAGACAACAAACCATATGCAGAAAAATCATTAATAGTCCATATTAAATAAGTATACATATCAAAATTTTGGTTAGTTGATATGTCATAAATTAGTACACATTCAAACCATAGCTTCTTAAGCTCATCCATCAATGGTTGTATATAAATATCAATCAAACATTTTAGAATACGGGGACCCAAAATAACACAGCTTAAAAATATGAATGAATTTTTTATGCACATTTTAGGAGGAATATTATATGAAGTAAGAAATACGAGCCAGCGAGAATAAGGCGAGGCAGAATTAGAGAATGGTATGAAACCATCTGCACACAGACCCAATCTAAAATTTCTAGGCTCTCTAGAAAAATTGGGATATACATTATCAAAATGCTTCCATGCTTCTTCGCCAGATGGATGGGACAACACAATCAACAACCTTCTATATTCATGATACCGTAACAACCCGAAAATTTTTTAAACTCCTTACTATTGGAATTATATGATGTTATACTATTCATGGTTGAGTTTTTGTATCCACGGGTTGAGTTTAAGTGGCCGAACGCAAAATGGGCTTGTTGGTGGCCTAGAGGGACAGTTTTGGCAGTGTACTTCAAATGGTCACAAATTTTGATGAGAGATGAAACTGTGGGATACTATATATTACATTGAAGCTCTTTGAATTATCTTTTCATCGCAACTGGTTTCACTCAATTCCAAGTTTGGATGAGGAAGTTATGGCCAAAAGAGTAGGACTGCCTGAAATTCGGAAGATATTGGAGATAGGCCCTGGAAATGGCCCAAGGCATGGGAGACGGTCCATGAAACTTTTCACGGTCCGTGTGGGGGTTCCTTCAAGTGTTCCAGTGGGCTGGGGGCGGCCAAGACCTACTCCAAAAACTAAGTTAAGGTCCACGGACCACCCCACAGTCTGTGAGATCTCAAACGGACTGTTTGGTGGTCCGTCAAGTGGGGCAGAGGCTTGGAAAGGATGTGGGCTGAACATGTGACTAATTAAAGTCTGATGGAGTAGTTAGATGTACCATCAAAGCTTGAATGGGCCATTTGTCTCTCCATTTGGCCCTATGTGCTGAAATTTTGTCTGTTTCATTAAAGGTTAAGTTGTAATTTGGTTGCTCCTTAGGCCCTTTTTAGACTTCCTACGGTCCCCTAAACCCCTAAATCAATCCTATAATCCTCATTCTTCAATTCCAAGTCTCCTATACTCTCCTTAGAAATTTTAAAATCCTCTTAGACTCTATTGAAGAAAGCTTGTAGAATTTGGGGAAGAAGACCTTGACTAAGTTTGACTTTGCTTATTGTTGGTGAAATTAAGATATGTAGGACTTGATTCAAGGATCCCCTTTCATCCTTGAAGATCCTAAGAACCCTAACCCTTTAAATTTGATTTCATGTTTTCAATTAGTTATGGGTTCTTCCAATATTGTTGTAGATTAGTG
>JBCEWC010020596.1:0-10861 GCA_038996855.1 Solanum aculeatissimum
AAGATCTTTTGCCACTTCCTGATTTTTATTTCCTTTGGCTAGTTCCCTTTCCTTCCTTTTTTTGTAATCTTCATCTCCTTTTTTGATGGTACAATGATATTCCAAATGATCTTGATGTCTACAGTATAGGCAATATGCAGGAATACTTTTATATTGGATTGTTTGCCATCTCCCAATAGTTAAAGCTTTTTCATCAAAGCCCATCCAAACATGGGAAGGCTTATCCTTAGTAATGTCTATTTGGACCTTGACTTTGGCCATGCTACCCCTGGTCCATAGTCCAGGTATATCACTTTACCTATTGGAGCTAGTAAGGATGTAACAAACCCCTTATTGTAACAGTGCCATGGTAGCTCAGGTAAAGTTACCCATATAGGCATTTTGGGAGTCTCTTCTTTAGGCCTGAAAGTAGGGGTCCAGGTATGCATTCTCATTGGTTGGCCTTCTATGTACATCTTGGTTTTATTCCACAAAGTTACATAATCAGTCTCATTGTCTAAATCTATATAGATATGCCTAGCATTAAAGTGGGCTATTTTCACCCCCCTTAGCAGTTGGGTCTGCAAGATAAAGCTCTTCCTGATGAGTTCAACTCTTGTCATTGTGCTACTGAATTTTCCTATGAGAGTGTATCTACAACTGGTAGACAATTTGATCATATATTCTTCCTTATTGTAGATTACAGCAGGATGGCCTTGTTTAGAAGTGCATTTTGGCTGAGACATATCAAAATTCCTTTCCTGCTTAGCCATGTTCATTCTCAGCTTGGTGGCCAATGTTTGGATGACTGTATAGGGAGCTGGTTCTTCCTTAGAATCCTTCTTATTTTCCTCTTGGGTATCTATCTTGGTATTCTGGACTGCTATGTTCAAATTTTGGTTAGATCCCTTGGTTCCCTGGTGATTCCCTCTTCCTTTGTGAGATATCTTTTCGAAATTACTGGATATTTTGGGGAATGGGTTATGGCTTCCATTGTCCCTATCAGTGCTGTTGTTTTGGAGCCTAATTCCTTCTTTTCCTTTGTTAATCTGCTTGCTTTGGTTTTCATTTCTTTCTTACTAGGGGTTTGAACATCTCTATCCGCATATTCCAACTCTTTTTCTTCTATCATTAAGCTCTGATTTACATTGGTCCTAGCTGAGCTACTCGAATTAGAGTTTTTACTCGAAGTACCTTGTCCTTGTCGAGGAGGGTTTCTCGCTTTATTACCTTCTTCCTTGTTCTTCGACTGGTGCTGAACTGCTCGATAAGATTCCTTCCTTTGGGGATTCGTTTCCAGATTGTGTTCTTCCCCCATCTGTTCATTATCTTCCTCAAGCTTTTCCTCTTTATTCTCAACTGCTAGTTGTTCATCGTTCCCCTTTACTTCAGTCATTGTGGTAGCATCAACTTTCTTTGCTAGCTCCGACCCAGTACCAGTTCCAGTTTCCGCCTCACTACGAACTTGGGCGATGGAATTAGTGTTATTTTCTGAATGATAAAACCACTGGTTTGGTCGATTTTTGCTAATAGAATCATCATGGCTTTCCTCCGGGGGCAATTCTCCGTCCACCGGCGCCTCACGCGCCATTGGAGAGGCAATGTAACCGTTAAAATATTTTGTACCGTTAGAAATATGAGAGATTATTTTAGAGAGATAAGCGTATGAATTGTATAGGAGAGTTCTCTTTGAAGAGTATTAGAATGAGTTAAAGGGGATTAGGGTTTGATTTGGGGCTTTTAGGAGATTTTAGAAAGGCTAAAAGTGGCATGAGATTAAACCAAATTATGAATTTACCATTAATGAAATAGATAGGATCACAAAACAGGGCCTCATGGAATACCACCCAGGGGTCGTGTACAGGTTCACGGACCGTGAACCTATCCGTGAGACCACACTTGGTCTCGGCTTTGACTTGAAATCTCAGGGGACTTTCTAGATCAACTCACGGGAGGTCTCAAGGATCATGTAGCTGCACACGGACCGAGTACTGGTCCGTGGAGCATCACATGGTCCGAAGTCCAGCCCTGAGCCTTGACAAACTCTCTGGAACACTTCACGGACCGTGAAGGCTCACATGGACTGTGAAGTGGTCTATGGAGTTCCACTTGGTCCAGGGCTTGGTCCAACCTCCATGGAATATCACTGGAACAACCCACGGGGCACACCACAGACCGTGAACCACCAAACGGTTCGTGGTCCCTCACTTTGACTCCATTCCGAATCCTTTTTCTAGCATACTTCCGAATACGGGAAGTCTTACTGCAAAGGACATAACTTCCACATCCAAACTCCAAATCAAGTGAACCTAGTTACGTTGCGAAGATAACTCAAAGAGCTTCGATTTGATAAATAATGGCCCACACAGTTCATCCCAAACCAAGATATATGGCTTTTCAAAGTCCATGCTGCCTATCCAACCTTACAACCTTCCACCAAAATAATTCCTCTGAATCCGGCCACTTAAATACCATCCATTACTACTAAAATTCAACCATGATGAGTTAAACACTAACCTTGACCAACCATTATGAAGTTCAAAAATTTTTGGGTCGTTACAAAAGACTAGGGGACTGCCTCCACTGATACATAGCATAGCATGATTCGTATATACATAGTGTCCAACAATGCCTTTAATCATAATGGGACGGGGCCAAGACTTGTCCTGGGCTCACCCTCAAGTAAAAGACATAAGATAATCATTACATAACATAGGTAGATAGAAGGTGGGTTTTGTCCTTGGAATAAGTGACTCACTAAAAGCAAACTTCCACAAATCAAATCTAGCCATGAAGAGGTGGATAAGGAAAGTCTCCGGTCCCTACATGGTTAGATTATGTAGGCAAAAAGTATGTATTAGTACGTTGGAATGTACTAAGTATGCAGGCATCAATGCAAATGAACATGATAACTTGCATTTCATGTTAGATAACAAAGGCAAATATATATAGAGAGAGAAAAAAGTATATATGAAAGAATGTCAAATCAATATGCCTTAAAACCATGATGCATGAATTTCATAATCATAAACATAGCAAGGATAGGACCTCAACCGACATATAATACCATGCGAGTTATTACAGAAAATCCCGTTGTTGTCTTTACACTGGAGAAAGAGTAGACTACTTGCCAAAGGTAGCATATACTCTCAGCTTATGTGCCTTGCCTATTTTGGTGGGTGGTGGTACACAATCATCTATATTGGGGATAACACAAACCAACGGTGGCATGTAGTGATGTGCTTCAAAAATATAACACTTTTAATGATTAAAATTAGGGATTTTATGTGTTCTCAAAGGGATGTTAGTAGAGTTGATATGTGCTTTCTATTTATTTTGCAGGATTTCAGTGTTGGATTGACTTTGGACATGAAGTACAGAAAAGTTATAGTTTTTGGAGGTATACGAGACACTGTGCAGGTCATGGGTCCTTCCACAAGTCGTAGACGAGGTCTTATTTGTTCTTCTAGTGTAGGGGTGAAAATTGAATTGCACTTTACGAGAGAGGACCACGAGACGTGAACCAACATACAAGCTGTAGAGTGTGATTGCAAAGCAAAGATTAGAGATGGAAGAGTTACTGAAAAGTGGTACAAATGAGACACTTCACGGGTCGTTGAATCCTCCATGTCCTGTGGAAAGGTTTCATGAAAATTGCCTGTTGGATGTAACTATATTCCATGAGACCCCTTTCACGAATCGTGAACTGCTACATAAGCCATAAAAGATATCGTAAATGATGCCGACACAATTATCCTATTTTATTTTGACTTCATATTTGAAGTACTACAAATAGGTCTTTTAAGACATACAATAATAGAGTGGAAGAGAACGTGAGAGAACAACCTAGGATGAAAAAATAGCTTGATTGTGAACATTGTTTTTGTGATTTTACTGCAATCTTTTGGTTCAAGTTTTCAATTATATTAAGAAGTTGGATTTGTGTTCATCTATTCTTGCGTTTAAGTACTTTAATTTGTCTTCTGTCATGGTTTCCACATTGTTTTTGTGATTTTACTGCAATCTTTTGGTTCAAGTTTTCAATTATATTAAGAAGTTGGATTTGTGTTCATCTATTCTTGCGTTTAAGTACTTTAATTTGTCTTCTTATGCAGGCTAAATTAACAACTAGGATTGTGGAAACCATGACAAGCTAAATCAGATAAAATTAGATAACCTACAACTTCTTGGACGATGTTAGGATGTATTAGTTAATCTCTTCATTATAATTGATTTTTAACAGTGGACAATGTTAGAACTAGCCTAGTATCACTTATCGGATCAAGGAAGTGAATAACATGAAAAGAGTAAATAAACAGAAGTTGATTGATTTCTCTCAACTAATCAATCTAACTAAAATAAGTAAGATTGTACTGGTATACAGTAAGGGTTAGTAAAGCGACATAACAAAGACAGATCAAGTAATTTGATAAAATTTACCTATACGCCGGATCAAGGGTTTAGAAGAACATAGCTTACTGTCCTATACCTACACACTAGAAAAGAGTCGCAAGTATCCATAGCATTTAGTTAGGGAGTCATGGGGAACACATAGCCCCAGTTCCCTTTTCTCTTGATTACAAACACGTGCATTTTAGTTTATATTTTAACTTCACTTGCAAAATCCCCCCTTTTTGTGTTTATTTTCCTCTTCTTTGGGAGATAATAGGGTTAATTGATTCAATTTACAAGTTATGCTAATCCAGAGTCTACCATCTTCCTCGAGGGATCAATCCTAACCATTGTTAGGTTAAATACTTGATAACGACCGTTTAACCTCTAAGTAGAGGTATGGGCTGAGCGATATTGAGCATTTTGGTGTTGTTGTTGGGGAATATGGCTAGACTTGATTAGTTCACTGCAGTTTGTACAATTAACTCCTATCTCTTGCATGTTACATTGTTTTGTAATTTTTGTGTCATTCCAGCAGCTAGGTACAACCAAGAATGGTTCAGACTTCCCTGAACCAAGGGAATGACGAGGACGAACCAAAAGTACCAATTAAAGAAAGGTTGGGTGTTGATCCTTTGGAAGCGGTGCTGATGAACTTCAAAAGTGATGGTATATCATACTATGATGAGACAGTTCAAACTCTTAAAGTTTAGGGTCCCCTTCGGAGAAAATCTAAACTAGATGTGGACTTGAAGAATTGGGAGTCACCACTTAGAGAGCCTTTAATTGAGTCACCACCAGAGCTAGAATTGAAGGACCTTCTACCCTATTTGACATATGCGTTCTTGGGTCCTGACAACACACTGCCAGTCATAGTTTCATTAGACGTAATAGACCATCAGGAGCAGGCATTAGTAGCAGTCCTACAATAATTTAAGAAGGTTATTGGTTGGACAATCGTAGACATCATTGGTATCCCATCCAAAATATATACTCATAAAATTCAACAGATAAAAGGTACAAGCTGAGTGTTGAACACCAGAGGCATCTCAACCCACCTATGCACGAGGTCATGGACAAAGAAAGTATCAAGTGGTAGGATGTTGGTATGATATACCCCATAGCTGATAGAAAATGGGTAAGCTCAGTCCAGTATGTTCTAAATCAGGGAGGCATCACTATAGTCCCTAATGCACGTAACGAGTTGATTCCCATATGACCAGTCACAGGATGGAGGATATTTATGTACTACAGAAAACTGAATGCCTCAATTGAAAAGGACCACTTCGCAATGTCATTCATGGACCAAATGCTAGATAGATTTACAAGGAAGGGCTACTTTTCCTTTCTTGATGGTTACTCAAGGTACAATAAGATCTCCATTTCCCTAAAGGACTAAGAGAATACCATTGTATTTAGTATTGGAGTTTTTGGGTTGGAGAAATAAGATGGTTCTACATTTAAGGTGAATGGTGAAACAGTGAAAGTATACCTTGTCAATGAAGAAGAAATCAAGACAGTGGAAGCATGGACACTTGACGAAGTCTGAGTACTCAAGTGGGCTAAGTCGTGCCGCGATAATAAATCAAGCGCTACTTGGGAGGCAATCCAAGACTGAGAGAGAAGCTTAGACGCCCAGGTATGTTTACTTTTGACCCCAGTCCTTTATATTTTGTTTACTTGCATTGAGGAAAATGCACAATCTTTTTGATGGGGTGTGGGTGGTTACAAGGCCTTAGTGAAGTCTAAGTAACTTTGGCCTATAATTACCCCAATTTTTTATTCCAAAGGGTTTTCTTTCCTTTGATCTTTTTCCCTACGGATTTTATTTTATGTTGAACCAACATATTTAGGATGTTTAGGTAGCATTAGTAGCATATAGTATTAATGCCTATGGCATATAATCTTTTTTGTGAAAAATGATACCCATCAAATTTTTGTTTGTTTGATAGTAACCATACATGATTAGGTGTTTGATAGTGTTTGTTTTGATAAGCATGTGTGAACTATGATAAAAAAAAACATGATCTGTTGGTTTGTGTTAACATGTAAATCAGTTCCATGAGTGAGTGAGCTTAGTTGTATGATTTTTTACTATGCTTTAGTTCAGAAGTTGCCTTGTTACTCAGATTTAGACTCTAGGTTAGTTGGTTAGAAAAGGATCTTAGGCCATTGTTCTAATTTTGCCTACTTAGCATAAATATAACCAACAAAATATATTATGTATCCCTTGATCCCTAATTTTGAGCCTAAAATTGATTGTATTCTTTGTAAAAACCTAACAAGCCTAGACCTTAATGAATGATAATCCCAAACTTGGCCCTGGTCTTTCCTTGAATAATATGCACCTCAATTGAGGCTAAAAGCCTAAGTTGAGGGTGCCTACCCAAAAAGTAGCCCTAGTTCAGAGGATAGATAATGTGCACCGCATCATAACCAAAAAGCCTTAGTTGAGGGTGGCTGGTATACAGAGAAGTCATGAAAGTGAGAAAAGAGCTTAGTGATACAGAGAAGGGAGAAAAAGAATAAAAAGGGTGCAAAGAAATAATTAAAAAATTTGTCAAAGTTGAAAACAATGTGAATGAATAAGGCAAAGTGCTAAAAATAAAAAGAAAAGCACCCTTAAGCAGTCGAAAATGGGAAAGAGGGAGAAGAAAGTAAAAATGATAGGTTGGTAGGGTAAATGTGTGGAATTATGCAGTATCAATGAGGGCCTCAGTCTCTATGTTTCCATAAAATCACTCCAAAGCTCCTAAGCCTACATTACAAGCTTAGAAAGTCCTAACGTGATCCTAGTCTGACAAGTCAAGAAGTCCTAATCTATAGTATACGGTGAGTGTCTTTGATGTAGTCCCAATAGACTTTAGTTGAAAATATCACCCAGAGTGTATAATGGGACTTCTTTGTGTGAGGGCACTTACATTGTATGGTTGATACTTGACCAAATCAGTGATATGTGGCTTATTTGTGGTTCCATAGCTTGTCATAGCTACATTGTTGGATATTATGGTCTGTATTGGTTTACATGATGACTATCTAATATATGTTTTAAAGAGGCGTGGGTATTTTTTGAGATTTTGTTGTAGTCTGTGCCATTGGGTTGATGTCTATGTGTCTCTATGCTGCTTAAGTAGATTGAGTCTATCGCTTGAGGAAAAGCAATAATTTTAAGTTGAGGGGGTTGGTGTGTCGCAAAAATACAACACTTTTAATGCTTAAAACTTGGGATTTTGTGTGTTCTCAAGGCGATGTTACTAGAGTTAATATGTGTATTTATTTTACAAGATTTTAGTGTTTTCTTGACTTTGGGCGTTGCAGTTTTTTGAGGTAAACGAGACCCTCTACATGTTGTGCATCCTTCCACAAGTCATAGATGAGGTTTCATTTGTTCTTCTAATGCAAGAGTGAAAATTGAGTTGCACTCTACGAGAGAATACCATGAGTCATGAACCAGCATACCGGCCGTAGAGTATGATTATGAAGCAAGGATCAGAGATGGAAGAGTTACTGAAAAGTGGTACAAATGAGACCCTTCACGGGTCATGGAATCCTCCACGGCGCGTGGAAATGTTTCATGAAAAGAGCCTACTGGATGTAACTACATTCCATGAGACCTCTTTCACGTGTCGTGAACTGCTACACTAGCCCTAAAAGATGCCCATAAATGATGCCGACACATTTATACTATTTAATTTTGACTTCATATTTTAAGTACTATACATAGGTTTTTAGGTTTTTTTAAGATATATACAGCAATAGAGAGAAAGAGAACGTGAGAGAACAACCTAGGACAAAATAATAGCTTGATTGTGAACATCATTTTTGTGATTCTACTACAATATTTTGGTTCAAGTTTGCAATTATATTGAGAAGTTGGATTTGTGTTCATCTAGTATTACGTGTAAGTACTTTAATTATGTCTTTTTATTGCATAATATTTGAAAACACTCAAAGCATGTGTGCCTAAATCCACAACTAGGATTGTTGGAACCATGACGAACTAACTCACATCAAATTGGATAACCTGCAAATTCTTGAATGACGTTATGATGTATTAGTTAATCTCTTCATTTTGATCTATTTTCAATGGTGGCTAATGTTCGAACTAGCCTAGTATCACTTGTCGGATCAAGGAAGTGAGTAATAGGAATAGAGTTAATTAACAGGAGTTGATCAATTTATCTCGACTAATCAATCTAACTAAATAAGTAAGATTGTACTGGGATAGAGTAAGGGTTAGTAAAGCAACATCATATATACGGATCAAGTAATGTGATGAAATTCACCTCGGATAAAGTGTTTAGGAGAACATAGCTTACTGTCCTACACCTACACATCAGAAAATAGTTGCAAGTATCTAAGAGCACTTAGTTAGGGAGTCATAAGGAAAACATAGTCCTAGTTCACATTTTAGTTTAGATTTTATTTTCACTTGCAAACCCCTCCCCCCCTTCTTTGTGTTTATTTTCCTATTTGCTTGGAGATAATAGGGTTAATCAATTCAATTTACAAGTTGTGCTAATACAGAGTCTACCATATTCCACGAGAGATCGATCCTAACTATTGTTAGGTTAAATACTTGATAATGACCTCTTTAACCTCTAAGTAGAGGTGTGGGCTGAGCGAAATCAAGCATTTTGGTGGCATTTCTCGGGAATATGGATAGAATTGATTAGTGCACCGTAGTTTGGAGGATTAACTCTTGTATCTTTCATGTACCCTATTTTTGGTTTTTATGCCATTCCAGGAGCTAGGTAAAACCAAGGATAGTTCAGACCGACCTGAACCAAGGGGATGATGAGGACGAACCAATGGTATCAATTAAAGAATAGTTGGTCATTAATCTTTTAGAAGTAGTGTTGATGAACATCAAAAGAGATGGTATCCCAAACTATGATGAGACAATTCATGCTCTTGATGTTCAGGGTCCCCCCTAGAGAAAAGATAAACAGGATTTGGTTTTGAAGAATCGGGAGTCACCACCTACAAAGCCTTCCATTGAATCACCACCAGAGCTAGAGCTGAAGGACCTTCCACCCTATTTAAAATATGTGTTCTTGGGTCCTAACAACATACTGCCAGTCATAGTGGCATCAGACCTAACTGACCATCAGGAGCAAGCATTGGTAGTAGTCCTATAATTATTTAAGAAGGCTATTGGCTGGACAATCACAGACATCATTGGTATCATATCAAGAATATATACTCATAAAATTCAACTGATCAAGGGGTAAAAGTTGAGTGTTGAACACCAGAGACGTCTCAAACTACCTATGCAGGAGGTCATGCGTAAAGAATTATCAAGTGGTTAGATATTAGGGTGATATACCCCATAGCTGAAAACGAATGGGTAAGCTCGGTCCTGTGTGTTCCAAAGAAGGAAGACATCACTATTGTCCCTAATGCACGCAATGAGTTGATTCCCATGAGACCAGTAATAGGATGGGGGGTGTAGTTATGGACTATAGAAAAAATCAATGCCTCAAACTGATAAGGACCACTTCCCAATGTTGTTCATGGACCAAATAATAGATATATTGACAGGGAAGGGTTGGTTTTGCTTTCTTGATGGTTACTCAGGGTACAATCAGATCTCTATTGCCCTAGAGGACAAAGAGAAGACCATTGTATTAAGTAATGGAGCTATTGAGTTAGAGAAATGAGATGTCTCTATATTCAAGGTGAATGATCAAAGAGTGAAGGTATACCTTGGAAATGAAGAAGAAATCAAGATAGTGGAAGCATGGATACTTCACGAAGTCTGAGTACTCAAGTAAGCTAATTCGTGTCGCGATAATAAATCAGGCGCTACTTGGGAGGCAACACAAAACTGAGAGAGGCGCTTAGGTGCCCAGGAATCTTTTCTTTTGACCCCAGTCCTTTATATTTTGTTTACGTGCATTGAGGAGAATGCATAATCTTTTTGATGGGGTGTTGGTGGTTACAAGGCCTCAGTGAAGTTTGAGTAACTTTGGCCTATAATTACCCTAATTTTTAATTCTAAAGGGTTTTCTTGCCTGTGTTCTTTTTCCTTGCAAAATTTATTTTATGTTGAACCGGCATGTTTAGGATGTTCAAGTAGCATTAGTATCACATAGTATTAATACCTATGGCATAGAATGTTTTATGTGAAAAATGATACCCATAAAACTTTTGTTTAGCTAGTTTGATAGTAACCTTGCATGATTAGGTGTCTGATAGTGTTTGTTCTGAGAAGCATGTGTGAACTATAATAAAAAACATGATCTATTGGTTTGTGTAAACATGTAAAGCAGTGCCATGAGTGAGTGAGCTTAATTGCATGATTCTTTACTGTGCTTAAATTCAGAACTTGCCCTATTACTCAGATTTAGACTCTAGGTTAGTTGGTTAGGAAAGGATCTTAGGCCATTATTCTGATTTAGCCCATGTAACCTAAATATAACCAACCAAATATGTTATGTATCCCTTGATCCCTATTTTTTAGCCTAAAATTGACTCTATTCTTTGT
>JBCEWC010020597.1:0-10861 GCA_038996855.1 Solanum aculeatissimum
CCACGATACAACGATCATCCAACCAAAATGAAAATCCTTAACATAACGGGCGTCATTCAATATTATTCAAAAGAAAAAATGAGAGGTAAAGTTGTTACCTTTTAAAAAGCGGCAAACCGAGATGACAAGCTTTCGCGACAAATTTCAACCACAAGACGAACTTCGATTACTTTCTAGGGCTCCACGAGGCTCGGAATTTGCAGCTTTGGAAATTTTTGAAAATTGACTAGATTTTTTTGGAAATTCCAGCCAGCAACAGAGAAAGAAAAAAAATATTCCAGTGAGAAATTTAATCTCCCCAAAAGTCCTCCCCTTCTCTTGACACAAAGAGGGGTATTTATAGGAAGAAAAAAGGAAGAAAAAGGAAGAAAAAGGAAGGATTAAAGGTGTGATTTTGGGAGAATTTTGAATTTGAATTCAAAAGATTGGAGCGTTATTTTACCCGGTCAAAGGGAGATTGCAACGGGCTTTAACCGTTTGCAGGCGACAGGTGCCATTTTTGGCCCCTGTCGCGTCGCCATCGTCGCTGACGAAGAGACGTGGGAGCTGCGATGAAGGGAAAGAATCAGGGGCGCATGTATTTGCTTCTCTTTTAGGGATAAGTAATATGTTTAATTGTATAAAAATAGGAAAAGGGCTGATTTTGTTATTTTAGGGGAAAGTTGGGTCGGTTCTGGGTAATGGGCCACATAATTGGTTCACTTTTGGGTTAAAAATGGATTAATTTGGATCCAATAAAAAGAATTGTGGGTGAAAAAATATAACTGGAAAATAAATCAAGTTAAAAATCAAGATCAATTTAGAATTTAAAGGCGTAATCGAATCGAATTAATTAATTAAATCGGTCACGAGACGAACTAATTTAAATTAATTAAGAAGCTTCTTAAAATCAACGAAACAAAATAATTAACTTAATTATCAAATAATTAATTTCAAAAAATAATCTATAAATTAATTAATTAGAAATAATAATAATGATAAGAATACAATCTTTGAAACGATTTTTGAAAAATTACGAAAAAGAAAGAACTAAATACGCAATTAGATATACATGTATATAAATATAAAAAATACGTACATAATATTCACACACAATATATATGTATATTTGTAAGATTATAATTTTAGAAAGTTAAAATATTATCGATAAAAAGCGATGAAAAAAAATATATAAGGAAATATATACATGTATATATACGCATGCATATATAATTTTAAAAAGTTAAAATATTATCAACTAAAAAGAATGAAAAATATATACATAGAAAATAAGCATACATGCATATATACGTGTATCTATGAATTTTTTTAAAAAAAAGAACATTACCTGTAGAAAATAAAGAAAACAAGTATAAATTATATACGCACACATATACATGTATATATGCAAACATATGACCTTTAAAAGTTAACATATTATATATAAAATAGTTATACGATGTATATGATTTGAAAAATCAAAGGATTATCACTAAAACGTCCTAAAGATTTTATTTATTGATTTCTTTTCAAAAATAACAATAACAAAAATAATAAAGATAATTATTTCAAATTGTTGAAAACTTGAAGAAGCTCAATAATTAATATGTCGTAGAAGGTCAAAATTGGGTGACAATAGTCTAAATGAGTATGAGAATTGAGCATAAATGATGCTTTTGAGAAAAAAAGTTTTGACGATATATGAGAAATTTTGAAAGTATATTTTAAATTAAAAGAGCATGATGATTTGAGATGAGTTTGAGTTTGATAAGTCCAATAAGACTAGACGGGATGATTTTTGAATGGTTTACTCATTTGATAGATATGAACATATTATATTTTGGGAGAAGCATTCAACACTGATTTGGGAAAGAGTAGAGGTAACTCAAATTTGATAAACTACGTGGCCAACGTAGGATAGAGACCTAGTCTCTCTTATCCCAAAAGAGGACTTTTAAATTGGATCCATTGACGTTTATGTCATTTACCCTGGCAAGGTATTGAATGAATGTGGCAATGACATCGCTTCGTTGCACTATCACTCGCTCATAGGTGATGGTTGTCGGTTAGAAAAACTCTCTAAGAGTAAATATACTATTTTATTGAGTTGCATATTTATGTATGATTGTTAAAAGCATTGTTTTGTTTTGAAACTTGCATATTATATTGAGTTCGGTTGAGCTTTGTTCTTATCATCATTGAGTATTGTTTCCTTTTAGCTATTTTACATTGCAATATCCCAGGTTGTTTGAAGGGTGAAATACAATATAATAAGGTAAAATATTACAAAAATGGCCTCAGGGAATTTTTTGGACGAGTATTTCGCAAAATTAAATTTTAAAAAAAAATTAGTAACCAGAAGGGTCCGCAATAGGACCACATCGCGGACCTGCTTCACGTCAATTCAATTTTGTCCTAAGTTCAAATTTAGCCAAAATTTCCCTAAAAAATGAACAAAGATCAACCCACTCTGCATCGCGGAGATTGTTCACTATTGTTGTCTGATTTTAGTTTTTAAGTTGGGGTACTTTAGACTTTTTCTTATGCGTCATTCAATGAATCTGGACCATTTTTGGGACTAAATCTAATCCTACTAACTACTTAAAATCCCTAATTTTACCTTATTCTTTCACAATTCACACATTATAAAAAAATTTCTTTCTACGAAGACTCTCAAAACTCCATTGAAGACATTTAAGCAATTCTCCGAAATTCTCCATTACAGTTAAGGAATTCTTCAAGCTTCTTCTAATTTCTCATCTAAGGTATGTAGATCTTCATCCATGGAATCCTTTCTACCACGGCGCCCATTTAATTTTCAAGTTTTGCCCCAATATCAAGTATGAATTTTTATGAGTCTTCTAAACTTCTACTCAATTTCTTCAATTATGATTTAGTTTATGATTATTAACCAGTGTTAATATGAGTTTATATTAATTGCATGAAGTTGATGATTTTCTTATGAAATCTCGATAAATTCTATCTAGGGTCCATGATCCCATAATGGGTCTTGTTCAATTCTCTTTCAATTGCATATTTAAGTTTTAATTATGAATTTATTGATCCAATTAAGCATGATTTACTATTAATTTCATGATTTTGATGATTCATAAGGAATTTCTCTACAAGACTTTCTATGGTTCATAATCTATCATAGTGGGTTCTTATGATTATGACTTCAATTGATGATTTCTAATGTAATTGTGCTTGAATTTTATTAAATTACATATTTTCAAATTGATTTGAAATTGAAGCCACACAATTATCCTAATCTATGATGAACTATGATTATGAATGAAAGATGACTTCATCCATGATTTATGAAAATGTGTATGTATGTTTTATGAAAGTCCTAAATGATTGAATAAATATTGGTGAAAGGATTTTCTAACCTAATCACGGATTCTATATGTGATAAGGACAATTCTCACATTAATGAATCACCAATGTTTAAATGAGCTATTGGAATGAAATGATGGTTTTTATTATTCAAAGTTGTGATTGACTATTTTACTATGATTTACTATTCTGTGGGATTTGACTTAGCATCGAGAAAGTTTGAGGTGAATTTCAATCCAAAAGATGTTAAGGTTATCTTCCTAAGAAAATTCTAGTAGTAACCTCCGGTCTAAAACTATGTTCCACCATAGGTTGCCTCTTTAAGCTAGGCTAGTGGATCCACATATAGCCCTCATTATTGATTTATTGTATCATAATCGAATCTACCTTGGCAAGTAACCTCTCTCTTTCTTAATGTAGGGGTTATATTGGATTGCATATTATAACTCACATGGTCTATTTGTCGGTTAAGGTTGATATCACATAAATGATTATGTTACTTGAGCTTTATTGTAAAGTTGATGTTTTGACCATATGATTTCTAAATTGTATCTTCTCTCATACTTTACTTCATGTCTAAATTATTATGGTCTTGCATTTCATGACTAATGCATTCTACCCTATGTTATATATTGTGTATCATGCATTTCCTACATACTTAGTACATTCCAACATACTAACTCATATTTCACCTACATTGTTAAAAATATAGGGTTGGATACTCACTCTGCTCGTGGCTAGTTGGCTTGATAGTGCACAATTTATTTGCAAGACCTCACGCTCTAAGAGTTACCCATTGTTGGACATCATGTGTAAGAGTCTATGTCGTTTCCCTTAGACTTGATTCCCTTTCTTCTAGTGGATGATTATTTGAGACTTATTTTTTGGTTATTGATTGAATGATGCTTTACAGGCCTTGTAATGGCTTATGTAAGATGTGTATTAATGGCTTGGTTGGAGTCTTTCGAGGCTACGATCATCATGTCACATCTAGGGCCGAACTTGATTCATGACAAACTTGGTATCAAAGAACAAAACCAAGTATTCTAAGGAGTCTAACATGTCACGTCAAGTAGAGTCTTATTCATGGGTGTGAAACGCGTTACATCTATGAATAGAAGACTATGAGCCATTTTGGGAAATCTTCACTTCTTTCATGATCTATGTCATGCTATAAAGTGTACTTTAAGTCTTCTCCCTCTAACGTCATTCTTTGTGGTTTTTAGAGAATGCCTCCATGAAGAGCACCATTGCAAAGAGGAAACTATGTTAATGAGGAACAAGCACCTCCAGTAACTCAAGCTCCTCAAGATCCTATGGCTAAGTCGGTCACCCATGCAAAGTTCCAAATGCTAGCCCAAGTGGTGACAATCTAAGCTAATCAAGGAGGTACAGTGCAAGGTATGGGGTTGACAACATCTAGAGTTCAAAACTTTATGAGGATGAACTCGCTCGAAATACATGGGATGAGGATCTACAAGACCTCATGGATGAGGTATATAAAATTATGGCTATCATGAGGTGTCTCCGAGTGAGAAGACCAAGCTAACAGCCTACCAACTTAAGAGTGTTACTAGAGTGTGGTATGATTAATGGATGAGTGAGAGGGTTAAAGGTTTGGATCACATAGCTTGGAAAGAATTCAATGGTGTATTTCTTAACCCTTTTTTGCCTTAGAATTAAAGAAAGACAAGATCCAATAATTCATCAACCTCAAGCAAGGAAGCATAAATGTGAATAAGTATGCCCTCAAGTTTACTAAATTGTCCAAGTATGATCCTTCCATGATTTTTGATCAAAGAGAAAGGATGAGTAAGTTTGTGTCGGGTGTCTCAAACATGGTGTCCAAGGAGTGTAAGATGGATATGCTAATTAAAAAGACAAATATTTTAAGGTTCATGACATAAGTGGAACTGATTGAACATGAGAAGACAAGAGAGAAGGCTAGAGAGTCCAAAAGGCTTGTATTAATGGACGTAGATTTCCTTACCAAAGGTCCGGTAATGGTAGGAATGGTAGATTTCATGGCAGATGAAGGCAATCTGGACAAGGTTCATCCAATGCTTCAGCTCCAAGGTTCAATAAAGATAAGAGGTCAAACCCCAAGGCTTAAGGAGGAAGTTC
The DNA here is from genome assembly GCA_038996855.1 of Solanum aculeatissimum. Lineage (NCBI taxonomy): Eukaryota > Viridiplantae > Streptophyta > Magnoliopsida > Solanales > Solanaceae > Solanum > Solanum aculeatissimum. The sequence continues at coordinate 5,443 of JBCEWC010020597.1, forward strand.
GGGTACTCAAGTTACTACTACTTGTAAGAAGTATGGGAAACTCATAAGAAAGAATGTTTAGTTAGATCTTATGTGTGCTTTAGGTGTGGAAACCCAGTCACCATTCTAGGAGTTGTAGGAGTGGTGGTGACAGTAGACCTCAAGGCCAAGCTACTCAAGGTGGATTAGTTCAACAAGGTGGTGTTCAACGCCACAATAGGTCCTATGTATTTCAAGTTAGATAAGATGTTGAGGAGTATCCTGATATGGTTATAGATACGTTGTGTGTCATTTGACTTTGATGCATATGCTTTACTTGATTCAAGTGCCAATTTATCTTTTGTTACTCCTTATCTTGTAATGAGATTTGATATATGCACTGTGATCTTGCTAGAACCCTTTTTGGTTTATATCCCCATTGGTGATTCAATTTTTAGCCAAGAAAGTCAATAGAGATTGTCCTATGTTGGTCTTGCATAAAGTAATTCAATGTGATCTCATTAAGCTAGAGATGACCGATTTTGATCTCATTCTTGGCATGGATTAGCTTCATGCTTCTTATGCAACTATTGATTGTAGAACCTATAGGGTCAAATTCTCATTTCCTAATGGGCCTATTCTTGAATGGAAGAATTGTGATTTGGTGTTTAAGGGTCAATTCATCTCTTGTCTAAAAGCCCATAAAATAATTTCTAAGGGTGCATCTACTATGTAGTGAGGGTTAGGGATGTAATTCCAAAGCTCTTATTTTTTAGTCAATTATTATTATAAATGAATTTCCCGAGGTATTTTTTGAAGATTTAACTAGTATTCCTTTTGAAAGAAAAATCGACTTTGGTATAGATCTCCTCCCTAATAATCAACCCATCTCTACTCCTCCTTACCGTATAGCTCCGACAAAACTTAAGGAGTTAAAGGAATAATTGGAAAATTTGTTGGATAAGGTCTCATAAAGTCAAGCATGTATCCATGGGTTGCTCCCATGTTGTTGGTTAGGAAGAAGTATGGTTCACTCTGGATGAATATCGACTATTGACAATTGAATAAGGTGACCACAAAGAATAAGTATTCAATTATGAGAATAGATGATTTATTTGATCAACTCCAAGGTGCAAGTTACTTCTCCAAAACTAATCTCTGATCCAGTTATTACCAATTGAGGGTGAGGGAGTGCAATATTCCCAAAATGGTATTTTAGACCAAGTATGGCCATTTTGAGTTTTTAGTTATGTCATTTCGGTTGAATAATGCTACTGCTATCTTTATGGACTTAATGAATCAGATTTTCAAATCATATAAAGACATGTATGTGGTGGTGTTTATTGATTATATATTGGTTTATTCTCGAAGTGAAGAAAAGCATATGAGTAACTTGATAATTGTGTTGCAAACTTTAAGAGATAAACAACTATTTGCAAAAGTTAGTAAATGTGATTTTTGGTTGAGATGGGTGATATTTCTTGATCACATTATTTCTTGTAATGGTATTATGGTAGATCTTAAGAAAATGGAGGCAATAAAGGATTGGCCTAAATCGTTGTCCCTTTCAAATATTAAAAGCTTTTTGGATTTGGCTAGATACTATAGAAGGTTTGTTGAAGGATTCTCCTCCATTGCATCACCTTTGACTAAGTTGATCCAAAGAAAGGTAAAGTTTCAATGGTTGGATAAGTGTAAGAAAAGTTTTCAAATATTGAAGGATCATCTTACATTGACTCCTATTTTGACATTACTAGAAGGCTCAAATAGGTTTGTGGTTTATTGTGATGTCTCACGTGTTGGATTGTGTTGTGGATTGATGTAACGTGGTAAGGTCATAGAATATGCTTCAAGGCAACTAAAGGTGCATGAACTAAATTATCTAACCTATGATCTTGAATTAATGACAGTTGTATTTGCATTAAAAATTTGACATCACTATCTCTATGGGTAAATATTGATATATTTACCGAGTTGATACATGGAATACCGGACGAACCGAAACTAACTCCAATGAAAAATCTAGTTCATAGGCCACCATAACAATATGACTTAGGATCTTATATAGGCATATATATAGGGACTAAGCTTTCCCTTTTTGCCAAAATGCATCACACCCTTCATAGGTGAAATCTTCAATTAGATCCAATCATCAACATCAAATTCAAGTTTGCTCCTTCTCACATCCAAATAAGACTTTTGACAATTTTGGGTCACTTTTAACCTTTTATATATGAACCTTACCTTCTCCATATCTTCATATACCAAATTGAGGCCAATCATTGCTACTTCACCTACTTCAAACCATCCCATCAGAGACCTACATCTTCTTTCATACAAAGCTTTAAAATGAGTCATTTCAATGCTTGATAGTTATTGTTGTATGAAAATTCAATCAATGGTAGGTGTTCATCTCAATTTTCCTTGAAATCAATTACACATGCTCTCAATATATCCTCCAAGGTTTGAATTATTCTCTCCGCTTGTCCATCGATTTAAGGATAAAAAGTGGTGCCAAGCTTGACCTTGGTGCCAAGACCCCTTTGAAAAGACTTTCAAAAGTGAAAAATGAACTGAGTACAATAATCCAAAATAATAGATAAGGACATATAATGAAGCTTCACCAATTCTCGAATATATATCTTTGCATAATCTTTGTCACTATAAGAAGTCCTAACCGATAGAAAATGGTTGATTTAGTCATTCTATCCATTACCACCCAAGATGAGTCATGTTTCTTCTGAGTATGAGGAAAACCTGTTATAAAATTCATGTTCACATCTTTCCTCTTCCATGTAGAAATCTTAATGTCTTGAGCTAAACCTCTCAGTTTTTGGTATTCAACATTTACTTGTTGGTAATTTGGGCATTCAGCCACAAATCTTATTATATCTTTCTTCATACCATTCCATCAATACACCTCTCTAAAGTATCTATATATTGGGTGAATTCTGAATGAATAAAATACTGAGAGTTATGGGCTTCACTCAATATCATGCATCTTAGATGATTAATATTGGAAATACATAACCGACCTTGGAAATGAATACCCCGTCTTCCCCTCAAGAGAAAATCTCAATCTTCTTGTCAGCATCAACTTCTTTAGCTCAACCATATTCTGATTCATATCTTGCTTCATTTTTACATCAGATACTAGTGAGGATTCCAACCCATTATACACAAGGATACCACCCTTTTTAGAGTAACTTAGACTTACACCCAAATGAGTTAAATGGTGCACATCATTAACTAACTCCCTCTTTTTATCATCAACATAAGCAATATGATCCATAGATGCCCTACGAAGTGCATCGGCCACAACATTCATCTTGCCCAGATAGTACAACATTCTCATGGCATAGTCCTTTAAAAGCTTAAGCACCTTTTTTATCTTAGATTCAAAGCTTTTTGGCTAAACTCATATTGCAAGCTTTTATGAAAATGTGTTGGTGATCCTAGTGTCATTGTACCTTTGGTAATATGAGTGTTGAAGAAGATTTGACTTATGAGGAGGTTCTGATTGAGATTTTAGACTGGAAAGTTAAAAGATTGAGGAACAAGAAGGTTGCACCCATCAAAGTCATATGGAGGAATCAAGAAGTTGAGAGTGCTACATGGAAAGCAAAAGTGGACATGATAAAACGACAACCTTATCTCTTTCCTTTTGATCCATCTTATGATATTTAGCTATTCATGATTAAATCCTCCTACTCCTACGTTTCAACTTCTTCGTGTCTTGTCATATACTTGCATACTCATGTAATGAGTTTTAAAATGATATTTTAAATTATATTTTTGCATTCATGTTGGGTTGTTAGTTATCTACTCTATTCTACTCAAGATAGCTTATCTCATTTGAGGATGAATATTTTCAAGGAAAAGATATTGTAATATGTCAGTCCGTTTGAAGGTTTGAATACGATATAATAAGGTAGAATATTGCAAAAATGGCCTCGGTGAATTTTTCGGATGCGTATTTTGCAAAATTAAAATTTCAATAATCAATAGGGTCCGCGACAAGACTGCGTTGTGGACCTACTTCAGGTCAGTTCAATTTTTTCCTAAGTTTAAATCTACCCAAAATTCTATTTTGCTCAAAAATGAACCAAGATCAACCCACTCTGCATTGCGGAGATGCTTCACTAATGTTGTCCGATTTCAATTTTTAAGTGGGATTAACTTTGGACTTTTTCTTATGCGTCATTTAATGAATCTGAATGATTTTGGGACTAAATCTAATCCTATTAAATATCCAAAAATCCCCAATTTTGCAATTCACACATTATAAAATTTCTCTCTCTACAAAGGTCTCAAAACTCCATTGAAGACGTTCAAGCAACTCACCCAAATTCTCCATTAAAGTCAAGAAATTTTTCAAGCTTCTTCTAATTTCTCTATGCGTGTATTCATCCATGGAATCCTTTCTCTCATGGAGCCTATTTAGTTTCCAAATTTTCTGCCAATTTCAATTATGAATTTTTATGTGTCTTCTCAATTTCTACTCAATTCTTCAATTATGATTTAGTTTATAATTATTGATCTATTTTAATGTGAATTTACATTAATTGTATGAAATTGATGATTTTCTTATAAAATCTCTACAAATTCTATCTAGGGTTCATGATCTCATAATGGGTCTTGTTTAATCCTCTTTCAATCGCATGATTTAAGTTTTAATTATGGATTTATTGATCCAATTAAGTATGATTTACTATTAATTTCATGATTTTGATGATTCATAAGGAATTTTCACTATAAGGTTTTCTATGGTTCATGATCTGTCAAAATGAATTCTTATAATTATAATTTCAGTTGATAATTTCTAATGTGATTGTGCTTGAATTCTATTAAATTATATGTTTTCAAATTGATTTGAAATTGAACTTACACAATTACCCTAGTCTATGATGAACTATGATTATGAATGAAAGAGGACTTCATCCATGTTATATGAAAATACTTATGTATGTTTTATGAAAGTCCTAACTTAATGAATGCATATTGGTGAAAGGATTTTGCTCACCTAATCATGAATTCTAGATGTGATAAGGACAATTCTCACATTAATGAATCACCAAGGTTTTAATGGGCTATTTTAATGAATGATGGCTTTTATGATTTGATTACATGCAAAGCATAGATGATACAAACATGAGTGGCATGTACCCCTCAAGACCATTCACAAGGAGTCAAGCAAAAGATCTCCAAGACTTACAAGCAATGTTCATGAAAAAGGAAGAATTAGAGGAGCTTGAGGGTCACCAAGGAAAAGTTTACAACATATGCAAGGTCTATCAAAGTGAGAAAAAGGAAGAAAAGAGGTTATGTGTGCAAATGACTATTACTTGAATTCAAGGATTTGAAAAGAAGGCAAAAAACAAGGTCCTTACTCATTAAGGGTAAAATTATAAAGAGAATGTCTTCTTTTATTTACTTAGTATAAATAGTCATATTTTATCAT
>JBCEWC010020598.1:0-10861 GCA_038996855.1 Solanum aculeatissimum
GAGTGTAATGGTGTTATGATGGCTTGATCGAGGGTCTTCGGGTCCTCTTTCGCCATGTCACATCTAGGCCCCCTATCATGAAAATCATCTCATAAAACATCAATATCCATAGCATTCCACAGTACTATATCATACATAACTCAAGAACATAAAATATTTCATCATATCAACATCTGAAAGAAAGCTAATGCAAGTTCATAAAATATCCATATCTTGGAAACAAATAGAGAAGAGGAATGCTTAAGCTTTGTGGAGGAAAGGTCTTCTAGAATCAAACCCACAAATCTTGCTATGATTTGGTGAAACACATTTGGTATGAAGATGAAAAAATTCAAAACCCTAGCTTGTACAATTCATTTAGATGTCGTGGAGGAGCTTGAGAGGGTTTGGAAGGCTTCCACTTAGAAAATTTATGAGAATGGGTTGAATGTTAAGGGTTTGGATAGTTTAATGCTGGAAATGGGTTATTTAAAGGACTAAACCACATAGGTTTAAACATAGGGCATGGGAAAAGGTCGAAATTAAAATCTTAAAAATTGTAAGACCAAACCATGAATCTCCGATTATGGGTCATTGTCCAGACTAGGCCGTAAAAATGGGTCTCGTCCTGTTTAATTTTGGAACCTTCTGAAATAATCTTGGAAACTCCATCTATGATCCTATTTACGACTCGTAAATGAGTTTATTGATCGTCCTATTGTTCATACTATGAACTCCTAAAAGCTATCTCTCCACCAACTTAAGCCATCACTTCACAACCTCAATTTATAGACTGTAATTCCCTTTACACCTTGTAAACACCCTTCGTACATATAATATCCCTTATGTTTTAGGCATGGAAAACTGAAAGACATAAATTCTACTAAACGTTTGACTCTACAAGCTAGTTTACAGCCCAAAGAAGTATCCACGGGTCATAGGTGGGTTCGTGAAAAATGGCAACTGAAAATGGAAATAAATTGAGGAATTTATAGAAGTTGACTTACACGTTACTAGATGAGTCGTATAGGTAATCACGACCCATCAACAGGTCTCGTAGGAAGAGGCCTTGAGGAACCTAAGTTTTTCTAAGTTCTGAACAACCCTATGGAAGGACTTACGACCCGTAGATTGACTCACGGGTTGTGCTGCATATTTGTGGAATAGAAGCTGCAATTCCAGTAGTTCAACATTTGTGGCACCTAGCTCTACGAGCCAAGTCGCAGACCGTATGTTGATCCATGACCCATGGGAGCGGTCCCGTGGACGACTTTGATAGCTTTTAATGAAGGGTGTTTTTGATATTTCCAATTCATCTAAGCCCTAAACTACGTTGCTTTCGCTACCTTAACTGACCTAGCCTTTATAAATCCTATTCCTAATTCATTCAAAGCCTTTAATCCTCACATTTCCTCTCAAGGATTTTCAATAGTTCTCTCTCTAAGTCAAAGGTTTTATTGAAGCTAAAGCTTGAAGTTTTGATTAAGGATTTTCAGATTTTCTTCTTCGATTCTAAGGATTCTACTTGAGGTATGTAAGGCTTCATTCATAGATTAGTTTCATCCATGAAGCCCAATCCAAAACCTTCTTTTTATCAAAGTTTTATGATATTCTCTTATGGGATTTCAAGCTATGATTTCTAAGGCATGAATTATGATTTCTATATGATGATTATCACTAATTACGCATGAATTATGATTAATTACATGATTTATATAATTTTCAAAAAAATATGTGATTCCAAAGTTTGCATGATTAGGGCTTAATGACATGATGTGGGTACCTTTATCAATGATCAAATTTGATTTTAATTACATGTTTTCTCCATGAATCCTATTCAATTGTGTGATTTTAACTCAATTTTCCATGAGGCCACACTTAGCCCTAGTCTCTTATGATAAAGTTATGGATTTTCATGATTATGATCTCAAGTAAGAAAAAGTATGTTTTAAATAATAATGATGATGTTATGAAAGCTATGATGTTGCTATGATAAATAGGGTGATACAACCCTAATGATTATGATGACAATGTTAAGGTGGGAATGTCTACCCACACTACAATGAAAAGTAAGTAGATGGACTATTCTTATAAGATGATGTTTACATAAAGGTTATGATGACTATTTATGAATTATGAAAGAATGATTTTAATGAAGTATGAACTATGTTGAAAGTTATGTATATGCATGATTTATGTATTTTGTAGGACATGACTTAACACTGAATGAGATTGGGGGTGGGGACTCGACCTAGGGGGTCCTCAATGTAAAACCTACGTCTCTCAAAACTATGTGCCACTGTAGGTATGATGATTATGTGCCTATATGGTATTATATTAGTGGATCCATATAAGAGAAGCATATGCCAAAATAAGAGAGTTCTCGTAAGGTTTATATTAAATCACTTGCAAAATGGGAAGGCTCCAGTAAGGTAAGGTATAATCTACCTAGGCAAAGTAGACTACTCTTTCACTCCGTGTGGAGGCAACATCAGGATTCCATGTAATAGTCTGCATGGTCTTATATGTCGGTTATGGTCTTATTTCCACATATGTATGTTAAGGTTATGAATGGATTTTGATGATGATTTTTCTCATGATTTTAAACATACATGTTCATACATATTGTGTCCTTAACCTATTGATTATGATTAAGGATCAATTGATATTATTGTAATGTTCTTTGATTCATGGCATACCTATAAACTTAGAACATTCCACGTACTAATGTATGCTTTTTTTCCTAGATGATTTTACCATTTAGGGGCAGACGACAAGGCGACCATTCCATTCCGTGGTTAGATTCGGATCCTATATCTTGAAGATTTGTTGGTGACTTCCCATATTTCGGGAACAAGCCCTTATGATGTTTTTCCTTTATGTTTAGACTTTATTATTTTCTTTCTTTGATATATATCTTGAGGGTGAGCTAGTGAACTATATGCTAGACCCCTTTAAGATCTATAATGTAGAGGCATGATTTGGACTTAATAGATTGATGTATATTCCCCTATGAAAACTGTGGCACTCTTTCTTTTATGTACTTCTGCTTGTTTATTCTCTTATGTATGATTATTTTACCGCATGAATGCTTATGATATGAACACGAGGCTTGAATAGGATGGCTTCGAGTGTCATATTAGTCGTGTCAGGGCTAGGCCCTAGGTCCAAGTCATGACAAAAAGTGATATCAGAGCACATGGTTTGAAAGTATCCTAGGGAGTCCAACATGCTGCGTGGAGTAGTGTCTTGTTCATTGGTGTGAAGCGAGCAACATCCATGAATAGGAGGCTATGCGACATTTTTAGGAAAACTTTACTTCTCTTGTATTTTATGTCATGTCTTCAAAGCTTTTGTATCCTAACACTTATCCCATGGTCTTTTCAGGAATGGCTCCATGACGTGCTTCATTATTGGGGGGAAATATTGTTAATGCGAACCAAGTTCCTCTTACTCCTTTAGCTTTCCAGGTCCCTCAAGCGAACCATGTGTCTAACGATGAGTTTAGAGTCGTAATCACTATGTTGGCTCAAACCGTTGCTTCTCCAAAGACTCCTACTCTGACTTTGAGCATAAGGGATTTTGCTAGGATGAATCTCTTAGTATTTCATAGTTCGAAGTTAGATGAGGATCCACAAGAGTTCATTAATAAGGTTCATAAGGTGGTGGAGATCATAGGGGTGTCTTCTAAGGAAAATATTGAATTGGCAGCGTATCAACTTAAGGGAGTGGCTCAAGTTTGGTTCACTCAATGAAAGTCTAAGAGAGTTGATGAGGGTGGTATTGATTGGGAGATGTTTAAAGCCATTTTCCTTGATCATTTCTTTCCACTTGAGCTAAGGGAAGCTAAGGTGATGGAATTCATGAACTTGAAGCAAGGTGGGATGAATGTGAGGGAGTATGCCCTCAAATTTACTAAATTGTCCAAATTTGCTCCTTCTTTGGTGGCCAACTCAAGGGCCCGTACGAACAAGTTCACTTTAGGTGTGTTTGACTTGGTTAAAATAGAATGCAAGGCTACCATGCTTATCAAAACAATGGATATTTCTAGACTCATGACATGTGCCAAACAAGTGGAAAGTGACAAACTCCAAAAGATGAGGACAACGGAGTCCAAGAGGGCTTGTTATGATGGTGGGTTCTCTTATGATAAGTCCAGTAGTAGCCGATTCTAACAAGGCCAAAGGTTTTTTAAAGGTACTCTTCAATGATTTGACAAATAAAAAGGGGTCAATCTTAATGCTCAAGATGATATTGAGAAATGTGGTGTTATTCTTCCTAAGTGCCCTAGGTGTGGAAAGAATCATGCGGAGAATGTTTGAGGGTAACAAATGGTTGCTTTGGTTGTGGAAAGATGGGACATAATATTGTTGAATGTCCTAATATTTCTAATAAGGGTAAGGTAGGGCGTCCACTAGGTCAAGTAGCTTAAAGAGGGAAAGTGCAGCAAGGTGCCCAAGCTTAAGGTGGTGGTCTACGTGGTAATCGATTCTATTGTTTTCATGCTAGCCAAAAGGTTAATGAGGTTCCCGATGTGGTTACCAGTATGTTAAAAGTCTTTGATCATGATATATATGTTTTGCTCAACCCCGGTGCCAATATGACTTTTGTTACTCTATATATTGCCATAAAGCTTGATGTACCTTCAGAAGTTTTGTTAGAGCCTTATTCGGTATATACTCCTATTGGTGAGTCAGTCCTAACAAAGAAAGTCTATCACAATTGTCCCGTGTCAGTCTAACATAAAGTCCTCCCATGTGATCTAATTGAGTTTGATATGACCGATTTTGATGTTATACTTAGTATGGATTGTTTACATGCATCTTATGCTTCTATTGACTGTATGACCTCTAAGGTCACATTTCAAGGCCCCAATGAGACCATCTTAGAATATAAAGGAACCAATTATGGTTCAAAGAGAAGTTTGCCTCTTATATGAAAGCTATGAAAATGATTTCTAAAGGTTGTCTTTATCATATCGTCCGAGTCATGGATGTTGAGTCTTATGTTACTACTCTTGATTTGGTCCCCATAGTTAATGAGTTTCCCGATGTCTTCCCCGACGATCTACCTGGTATTCCTCCCATAAGAGAAATTTATTTTAGTATTGATCTTTTGCCTGACACCCAACCTATTTTTACACCTTCATATCAAATGGCCTCGCGAAGTTGAAAAAACTGAAGGAATAATTAAAAGATGTGTTTGATAAAGGGTTCATAAGGCCTAGTGTTGTCACCATGTGGTGCTCCCATATTGTTTGTAAGTAAGAAGGATGGTTCACTTCGGATGTGTGTGGATTATAGGCAATTGAATAAAGCAACCATCAAAAACAAGTATCCACTTCCGAGGATCGATGACCTATTTGAACAACTACAAGTTATAAGCTACTTTTCTAAGATTGACCTCCAATTCGAATATCACCAATTGAGGGTGAAGGATGATGACATCCCAAAGATGACATTTAGAACTCGGTATGGTCATTTCGAATTTTTGGTTATGTCATTTGGGCTAACAAATGCTCCCGCTACTTTTATGGATTTGATGAATAGGATCTTCAAACGGTATTTGGACCTATTTGTGGTGGTATTTATAGATGATATTTTGGTCTACTCGCGGGATATGAAGTATCATGAAAACTATTTGAGGATTGTGTTGCAAACATTGAGAGATAGACAACCCTTTGCCAAGTTCAGCAAGTGGGAATTTTGGCTAAGAGAGGTGGATTTTCTTGGTTACATTATCTCGAGCGATGGTATTAGAGTTGATCCAAAGAAAATACAAGCTGTGAAGAATTGGTCTAGACCGTTGTCTCCATTCGATATTAGAAGTTTCTTAGGTTTGGCCGGATATTATAGAAGGTTTGTTGAGAGATTTCCCTCCATTGCTTCTTCTTTGACAAGGTTGATCAAAAAGAAGGTAAAATTTCAATAGTCCAATGAATGTGAGAAGAGTTTTCAGATGTTGAAGGATCGTCTTACTTCCGCTCCTATTTTGGAATTACCCAAAGGTCTGGATGGTTTTGTTGTGTATTGTGATGCCTCGCATATAGGTTTGGGCTATGTTTTGATGCAACATGGAAAGGTCATTGCATATGTTTCGAGGTAATTAAAAGTGCAAGAAAAGAACTATCTGACACATGATCTTGACTTATTGGATATTGTGTTTGCATTAAAGATGTGGCGACACTATCTCTATGGGGTACATGTTGATATATTCATCGACCGTAAGAGTTTGAATTATATGTTTAGCCAAAGGGATTTGAATCTAAAGCAAATAAGATGGTTGGAATTATTGAAGGATTATGACATGAATTTTATGTATCACCCCGGAAAGGCTAATATTGTGGACGATACATTGAGTAGAGTGTTTATAGGCAGCATGGAGTGTGTTGGGAATGGGAATAAAGAATTGGTCAAACAATTGCATCATTTGGCTTGTTTGGGTGTGGGGTTGAATAGCTTGAGTAATGGTGATATGTTGGTCCCAAATGTTGTGGAATCATCTTTAATGGAGGAGGTTAAAACAAAACAAGATATGGATTCTACCTTAATTGAATTAAAGAAATTGGCAATTGATAAGAAGGTGGAGGTCTTTTCACAAGGGGGAGATAGAGTATTGCGTTATCAAGAGTGGTTATATGTACCTAATGTGGACAATTTAAGGGAGAAGATACTTGATGAAGCTCATAATTCCAAGTATTCTATTCATCCGAGATCCACCAAAATGTATAGAGATTTTAGAGAAATGTATTGGTGGAATGGCATGAAGAAAGACATATCAAGGTGTGTGATGGGATATGCAAATTGTCAACAAGTAAAAGTGGAACACCAAAGACTCGCTGGTTTGACTCAAGATATTGAGATGCCAACTTGGAAATAGGAGGTGGTAAATATAAATTTTATCACAGGTTTGCCAAAGACTAGGAAGCAATTCGACTTAATACAGGTGATTATGGATAGAAAAATAAAAAAATGCCTACTTTTTACTGGTAAATACTTCTTATGGTGTCAAAGATTATGCTAAGGTTTATATCCAAGAGTTGGTAAAGTTGCATAGGGTACCGTTGTCCATTATCTCAGATAGAGGTGCTCAATTTACTTCTCATTTTTGGAAGTCTTTTCAAAAGGGCCTTAGCACGAAGGTGAAGCTAAGTACTGCATTTCATCCTCAAATGAATGGGCAAGTTGAAAGGACAATACAAACACTGGAAGATATGTTGAGGGCTTGTGTGCTTGATTTCAAAGGAAGTTGGGATGATCACATACCTCTTATTGAATTTGCTTATAACAACAGTATCTATTCAAGTATTGGTATGGCTCCATTTGAAGTATTGTATGGTAAGCGGTGTATATCACTAGTGGGATGGTTCAAAGTTGGAGAAATGTCCTTAATTGGACCAGACCCGATACTTGATGCTATGGAGAAGGTGAAGGTTATAAAGGAGATATTGAAGGCTGCTCAAAGTCGTCAAAAGTCATATGTCGATGTTAGAAGGAGAGAAATAGAGTTTAATGAAGGTAATTGTGTTATGGCGAAAAGGGTTAATTGAGTCCTAGATGTGTGGGACCTTATAAGATAGTAAAGAGAATTGGAAAAGTAGCCTATGAACTGGATTTGCCTACGGGATTAGCTATAGTTCATCCGGTGTTTCATGTCTCAATGCTAAGGAAAATCATTGGTGATCCAAATTCTATTGTTCCATTGAAGGATGTATCTGTTGAGGAAAATTTGACTTATGAAGAAGTACCGGTTGAGAATTTGGACCGGCAAGTGAAGAAATTGAGGAATAAGGAGGTTGCATCCGTCAAGGTGTTATGGAGAAACCAACAAGTTGAAAGTGCTACTTGGGAGGCTGAGGCGGACATGATGAAACAATACCCTTATCTCTTTCCTTCTATTCAAGCCTAAGGTACTCAATATGATATATTCCTTCAAAATTCTCTCAAATGCACATCTCTTGTTAAGTTACATGCATACATGATCATGAAACTGTTTTGACTGGTATTTGATGCATAAGTTTGATGATTTTATGAAAATAATGATTAAGTTGCATTTTTGCATTTATGTTATGATGATGATTGCATTCCTACTCTATTCAAGCATATTTATGTCTCATTCGAGGACGAATATCCCAAGGGCGAGATATTGTAACACCCCTTATGTTTTTAGGCTTAGAAATTGAAAGACAGGAATTCTGCTAAAAGTTTGACTCTACGAGCAGATTTACACCCCGTAGAAGTATCCACGGGTCGTAGGTGGGTTCATAGAAATTGCCTAGTGAAAATGGAAAAAAGTTGAGGAATTTCTGGAAGCTAACTTACATGTTACTAGATGAGTTGTATAAGTAACCACAACCCGTCAACAGGTCTCGTAGGAAGAAGCCGTGAGGAACCTAAATTTTTATAAGTCTGGAACAACCCTACCGAATGACTTATGGCCCGTAGATGGATCCAGGGGTCATGCTCCATGTTATGGAATAGAAGTTGCAATTCCAGTAACTCAACTTCAAGCTCTACGAGCCAAGTTGCGGATCGTATGTTGATCCACGGCTCGTGGGAAGGGTAGTTTTGACATTTTCAATTCATCTAAGCCTTAAACTACGTCGTTTTGGCTACCTTAACTGACTTAACTGACCTATCCTTTATAAATCCTATTTCTAATTCATTCAAAGCCTTTAATCCTCAAATTTCTCTCAAATATTTTTACTAGTTCTCTCTCTAAGTCAAAGGTTCCATTGAAGCTAAAGCTTGAAGGTTTGATCAAGGATTTTCAAATTTTCTTCTCTGATTCTAAGGATTCTACTTGAGGTATGTAAGGCTTCATTCATGGAATAGTTTCATCCATGAAGCCCAATCTAAAACCTTCTTTTTATCAAAGTTTTATGATATTCTCTTATGGAATTTTAAACTATGGTTTCTAAGGCATGAATTATGATTTCTATATGATGATTATCACTAATTATGCATGAATTATGATTAATTACATGATTTATATAATTTTCAAAAAAATATGTGATTCCAAAGTATGCATGATTAGGGCTTAATGACCTGATGTGGGTCCCTTTATCAATGATCAAATTTGATTTTAATTACATGTTTTCTCCATGAATCCTATTCAATTGCATGATTTTAACTCAATTTTCCATGAGGCCACACTTAGCCCTAGTCTCTTATGATGAAGTTATGGATTTTCATGATTATGATCTCAAATATGAAAAAGTATATTTTAAATAATGATAATGATGTTATGAAAGCTATTATGATGTGATGATAAAGAGGGTGATGCAACCCTAATGATTATGATGATAATGTTAAGGTGGGAATTTGTACCCACACTATGATGAAAAGTAAGTACACGGACTATTCTTATGACATGATATTTTCATAAAGGTTATGATGACTATTTATGAATTATGAAAGAATGACTTTAATGAAGTATAAACTATGTTGAAAGCTATGTATATGCATGATTTATGTATTCTATGGGACATGACTTAGCACCGAATGAGATTGGGAGAGCGGACTCGACCTAAGGGGTCCTTAATATAAAGCCTACCTCTCTCATAACTACGTGCCACCACAAGTATGATGATTATGTGCCTATATGGCATTATATTAGCAGATCCACATAAGTAAAGCATAAGCCAAAATGGGAGAGTTCCCATAAGGTTCATGTTAAAGCACTTGCCGAAATGGGAAGGCTCCCGTAAGGTAAGGTATAGTCTACCCTGGCAAAGTAGACTACTTTTTCTGTCACGACCCAAATAAGGGGCCTAGATGTGACATTGCGAAGGAGAACCCGAAAGTCCTCGATCAAGCCATCATCACACACATCATCGGTTTGGAAGCGCGAAATCATAAACACATAACACATAATTCTAGGGGGAACGGGGCTTTGGACTCAAGCTATGGGGATGTTGCCGGGAATGGGATGAGCATGAATCACATAGCACATAGCAAGTATTTCTAAGGGGTGGGTAAGTAGGACTCAAGCTATGGGGGCACACCGGGGTTATGGGACTTTCCACATAAGCACATTCTCAACATTCACAATCCCATAAACATAAGCATAAGCATAATCGAAACATCATCTCCATAACATAACCCCAATTGTCATAACAACCCAAAATAAGCATAATATAACGTGCAAGAGTATAGTATGTCCAACATTGTCTCTACATAGAAAGAGTGGGGCCTCGACATAGTTTGGGGCTCACCCTCAATACATGAAATAATAAAGTAAACTAATACAAGGGAGAGGAAAGTAGATATTGCCCTTGGGCAAAGGGCTCACAACAAGCAAATAGCTTCAAGAGAATTCACTCGTCGTGCAAACGTAGATAGAGATCGTCACTGATACCTACATGGTTAGAACATGTAGAAAAGAGTATGGGTTAGCACAATAAAACACTAAGTATGCGGGCATGCGAATGCATATACACATGGACCTATAACAATCTACATGACAAGAGCACATATATAGAAGTGAATATAAGAAAGAACAATATACCAATATGCCATGGTGATCATGATGCATGACATGCCATAATGCTTAGTATAGAGGGGATGGAACCATAAATCGACATCCAAATCCATGTGAGCTACAACATGAACTTTTCCAATGAGGCCTCCCATTGGATTAGAGAAGATTACTTGCCAAAGGTAATCTACACCACACCTTACGAACCTCCTATTTCGGTGTGATGGCCACTTTCCTTATGGGTCCCCCATTTCGGAAGAATTTACATAACATAGCATATCATATCAAAGCATACCTTATGGGTCTCCTATTTCGGTAGCACCTACGTTGGCACATAGTTTCGAGAAAGAAGTGGGACCCTTGGGGATAGCCCACTTACTACTCCAATCCTTCTCGGTACTAA
>JBCEWC010020599.1:0-10860 GCA_038996855.1 Solanum aculeatissimum
GGATAGTGGACTTTGAAGTAGCATAACATTTGATGTGGTTTGAACCGTGTGGGATACTACATATAAAAGTGAATCTCCTTTAGTGTAGGATACTGCATATAAATTTAATATCTTTGTGTTAGCTTCACAACACAACTGATTTCACTTGATTCGAAGTTCAGATGAGGAAGTTATGGCCAAAAGAGTGGGACTGCCTGAAATTCGGAAGACATTGAAGATAGGCCCTAGAAATGGCCCAAGGCAAGGACCACGGTCCGTGAAACTTGGAAAGGTCCATGTGGGGGTCCGTGCCATTGTCAAGTGAGTTAGGAGAGGTTAAACACCACCCTAAAACATATATAATGGCCCACGGACCACCCCATGATCCGTGAGTCTCAAAACGGTCCATTTGTGGAGGCAGTGAGCTGGCCTTTGTTTGGGGTTGGTTCTTGGGCCAAGTGTGGATCTACGTACCAGTACATGTTCCGTGTGAAGCAACACATCCCGTAAAACCCCTTTGTGAAGTGTTCCAGAAAGTCTTCCGAGAGTTCACGTTGAAAATTTAGTTAAGGCAAGTTTGATGGTGCCTTGAACGGCCAGTGTGCACTTTGACGGGAACTGTAGCTGTCGTTTGAAACTGTGTGGCAGTTAAAAGTTCAATTCATTAAGGGTATTTTTGTGATTTAGCTAATCCCTAAGCCTCTTTTAAGTTCCCTAAGGGTCCCTAAATCCCTAAAACTGATAATTTATCCTTACATCTTCATTAAAACGCTCTCAAAACTTTATCAAATCCTCTCAAGCCTCTTGATCACCATTGTTGAAAATTAGAAGAAACTTTGGGGAAAATGTTCAATTTTTTATTCTCTACGTAATTCAAGTGTTTGGTATAAGGTGTATGGGATTTAAATTCATGGATTCTTCCATCCATGAAGCCCAAGAACCCAAAATTTTAAATTATGAATTTTTACGTTTTACTTAGTTATGAGTTCTTTTGATTTCATAAAACTCTCTTGACGTTTGGTGTTACCTGTAGAATTTAGGTTACTTTCTTGTGAATTTACTCTTGAAATTATTATTTACTCCATTAAAGTATGAAGAACTAGTTTTGCATGTGTTTGTATTGAATTTTGATGCATGGTGAGTCTTGCCGGATTTATTTTGGAAATTTACGTGTGAATTTGAAGAAGTAAGGCTTGAATTGTAAATTTAAAGTCTTGAATTCCGTCAATCTTGCTTTGATGCATTCATGCATGTATTGCAGTGGATAATACTTTGATGAAACTCTTGTTTTGGGAAATTCTAGATATGAATTTTGATATGTCTATGCTTGTGATCACAATTTCTCTTTGATTGACTCTATGAGTCGTTTGGGTGCTTGCACTGTTTGTTTTGGTTTGTGATTTTTGTAGAATGAGCTACATCCTATTGCATTGGTCTTGAATGGTTTTGGAAACTCTCGATTTGGTTTGAAACCTCTTGACTTGAAACGTTTGATAATTGGTAACTATGTCCTAATGATGCATGATTTGAAAAGTATGGTTAGTTTTAGGTTTTGGAAAACATTGGTATGTATATATGTATTCCCGTAGGATCTGACCTAGTACCGAGGGATTGGGTAATCACCCTTTTCATCAAATCATGTGCCACCATGGGATTGCCCCAGATTGGGAGCTTTGTTTTGGTACCCCTTATTTAAGGGAGTTTTAGGATCTACGTGGCAAGTAGTCCGTTCCAAGTGGTAGCTCGCTTGGTCATACTTTAAGTCGATTGAGGTCAAATCCCCGAAATTATAATATTGATAGGTTGCATTTCATGCATCATGGCATAAACATCTTGTTATATATATTCCTTTGGCTAAATCTTCGAACCAAGTGTCCCCTTGTCATATCGTAGTCACGCTTCCATGCCATATACATTGCATGCCTGCATACTTAGTGCTTTATTGTGCTCACCCATACTTTTTTCTACATGTTCTAATCATGTAGGTGCAGGTGATGAATTTTATCTACCTACCGACGAACTTTGATCTTGAAGCTATCTGTTAGTGATGAGCTCTTCTTCCAAGGGCAATAGTCGTCTTTCCTCTAATTATTAGTAGTTTACTTCTGTTTTAGTTTGACATTTGAGGGTGACCCCGGACTTTTCATGACCCCCGTTACTCCATTAGAGACATATGTTGCACCTTTGACACTCTTGTTACGTTATGTGTTAACTTGTTAACTTTGACTATATATATATATCGTATGAATATACTTTCAAATACTTCATGCATACTTGTCAAGAGCTTAACATAGTTCAAAAATCATGCATCATGGGGCTAAAAGCCAAACAAATCTTCATGTCATGCTTCATGCAAAGAGTAGCTCCATATACAAGGGCTTGTCATAAAAAGGTCTTGTATGATGGTATAATGGTCATGGTTGAGTTCTTATATCCACGGGTTGAATTTAAGTGGCCGAACGTAAAATAGATCATTTGGTGTCCTAGAGAGGCCGTTTGGATAGTGGACTTTGAAGTAGCATAACATTTGATGTGGTTTGAACCGTGTGGGATACTACATATAAAAGTGAATCTCTTTTAGTTAGCTTCGCAACGCAACTTATTTCACTCGGTTCGGAGTTCGGATGAGGAAGTTATGGCCAAAGGAGTGGGACCGCCTGAAATATAGAAGACATTGAAAATAGGCCATGAAAATGGCCCAAGGCAAAGACTACGGTCCGTGAAACTTGAAAAGGTCCTTGTAGGAGTCCGTGTCACCCCAAAACATAAGTCATGGCCCACGGACCACCCCACAGTTCGTGAGCCTCAAAACGATTCGTTTGTGGAGGCAGTGAGCTGGCCTTGGTTTGGAGTTAGTTTTTGGGCCAAGTGTGGCTCCACGTACTAGTACACGGTCAGTGTGAAGCCACACAACCCTTGAAACCCCTTCGTGAAGTAGTTCCAGAAAGTCTTCCAAGAGTTCGCATTGAAAATTTGGCTAAGGCAAGTTTGATGGTGCCTTGAACGGCCAGTGTGCACTTTGACGGGCATAGTAGCTACCATTTTGCACTGTGTGGCAGTTAAAATACCGATTCATTAAGGGTATTTTCATGATTTAACAAATCCCTAAGCCTCTTTTAAGTTCCCTAAGGGTCCCTACATCCCTAAAACTGATCATTTATCCTTACATCTTCATTAAAGCGCTCTCAAAACTTTATCAAATCCTCTCAAGCCTCTTGATCACCATTGTTGAAGATTCAAAGACAATTTGGGGAAAACGTTCAATTTTTTATTCTTTACGCAATTCAAGTGTTTGGTATAAGGTATGTGGGATTTAAATTCATGGTTTCTTCCACCCATAAAGTCCAAGAACCAAAAAATTTAAATTATGAATTTTTACATTTTACTTAGTTATGGGTTCTTTTGATTTCGTAAAACTCTCTTGACGTTTGGTGTTCGCTGTAGACTTTAGGTTTCTTTCTTGTGAATTTACTCTTGAAATTATGATTTACTCTATTAAAGTATGAAGAACTAGTATTGCATGTGTTTGTATTGAATTTTGATGCATGGGTGAGTCTTGCCGGATATAACTTGGAAATTTTCATATGAATTTGAAGAAGTAAGGTTTGAATTGTAAATTTAAAGCCTTGAATTCCGTCACCCTTGCTTTGATGCATTCATTCATGTATTGCATTGGATAATACTTTGATGAAACTCTTGTTTTGGGAAATTCTTGATGTGAATTTTGATATGTCTAGGCTTGTGATCACAATGTCTCTTTGATTGACTCTATGATTCGTTTGGGTGCTTGCACCGTGTGTTTTGGTTTGTGATTTTTATAGAATGAGCTACATCCTATTTCATTGGTCTTGAATGGTTTTGGAAACTCTCAATTTGGTTTGAAGCCTTTTGACTTGAAACGTTTGATTTTTGGTAACTATGTCCTAATGATGCATGATTTGAAAAGTATGGTTAGTTTTGGGTTTTGAAAAAATTGGTATGTATATACGTATTCCCGTGGGATCCGACATAGTATCGAGGGATTGGGTATTCACACTTTCCGTCAAACCATGTGCCACCATAGGATTGCCCCAGATTGACAGCTTTGTTTTGATACCCCTTGTTTAAGGGAGTTTTGGGATCTACTTGGCAAGTAGTCCGTTCCGAGTGGTAGCTCTCTTGGTCCTACTTTAAGTCGGTTGAGGTCAAATCCCCAAAATTATAATATTGATAGGTTGCATTTCATGCATCATGGCATAATCATCTTGTTATATATATTCCTTTGGCTAAGTGCGTCCTCTTCGAACCAAGTGTCCCCTAGTCATATTGTAGTCACGCTTCTATGCCATATGCATTGCATGCCCGCATACCCTAGTGCTTTATTGTGCTAACATATACTTTTGTCTACATGGTCTAATCATGTAGGTGTAGGTGACGAGTTTTATCTACCTACCAATGAGCTTTGATCTTGATGCTATTTGTTAGTGGTGAGCCCTTCTTCCAAGGGAAATAGCTACCTTTCCTCTAACTATTAGTAGTTTACTTCTATTTTAGTTTGACTTTTGAGTGTGAGTCCGGACTTTTCACGGCCCCCGACACTCCATTAGAGGCATGTGTTGGACCTTTGACACTTTTTTTATGTTATGTGTTGACTTGTTAACTTTGACTATATATATATATATCGTATGAATGATTTAAGTTTGGTATTTGATCATATTTTAAATGTTGAGTTTGTTATTGAGAAGTTTTGACCTTTTGAATTATGTGCTATGCTTCCGCATTCTTGAGCCAAGGATGAGTTTTGATGCTATGATCGCTTGATCGAGAGCCTTTGGGTTCTCCTTCGCCATGTCACATCTAGACCCGCTAACCGGGTCGTGACAATTATGGAATGGGAAGAAATTACTAACTCTCAAAGTGTGGTGATTTCCTCTAAAGAAACTATAGAAAATGACCAGTCAACTAATGGCAATGAGAGTCAGCAGATAACAGAATCAGTTCCAAATGAATGGAGGAGTGAACCTGATTACCCAAAGAAGGTCATCATTAGGAATGTAAGAGACAAAATGAGAACCAGAGCTTGAAGCAAAAAAAGTGCTAATATAGCACTAATTTCCCCACTAGAACCTAAAAGGGTTGAAGAAGCACCGAAAGACAGTGAATGGATTAAAGCAATGAAGGAAGAACTCAATTAGTTTTAAAAGAATCAAGTCTGGACCTCGGTTCACAAACCTGAAAACACTTCCATCATAGGAACCAAATCGACTTTTAGAATAAGTTGAATGAATATGTAAAAGTAATTAGGAACAAAGCAAGACTGGTAGCCCAAGGATACTCTCAATAGGAGGGAGTCGACTATAATGATTCTTTCACTCCTGTTGCAAGGTTAAAATCTATTCATATTTTTTTAGCATATGCTACTTTTAAAGGTTTTAAACTATTTCAAATGGATTTCAAAAATGCATTTTTAAATGGATTTATAGAAGAAGAAGCTTTTGTAAAACAACACCCTGGTTTTGAACCTCCTGAATTTCGTCACCATGCTTTTAAACTGTTTAAAGCTTTATATGGACTCAAACAAGCTCCTAGGATTTGGTATGATTGACTAACTAAATATTTGGTAAATCATGATTTTTTCTTGGAGGAGTATTGATAATACTCTTTATAAAAAACATCATCCTCTGATAATATTATTATTCAAATTTATGTTGATGATTTTATTTTTTGAAGTACTAATGATGATTTGTGCAAGGCGTTTGTCAATCAAATGCAAAGTGAGTTTGAAATAAGCCTAATGGGTGAGTTGACATTCTTTCTGGGACTGCAAATCATTCAATCTGATCAAGATATCTTCATTTTCCAAAGTAAGTATTCTAAGGAATTAATCTAAAAATTTGGAATGGAGAATGCAAAACCTATCGGTACTCCCATGAGTCCATCATAAAACTTGGATCTTGATCCAAATGGTAAGGACGTTGATGAATCAAAATACAGAGGTTATAAAGTGGATCAAAAAAGCTCCGGTAGATTTTGTAATCTTAGAGAATCCTTGAATATTGTTTCAAAATTATTTTCAATTTATTCCTTGATCATTTATTTACTCATTTTCCTTAATTATGTGTACTGTCCTTATGTTGTTACTCATTTTCTTCCTGCTTTATTTTGAACTCTCTTTTGTTTGGACTGTTTATGTGCCTTGAAATATTAGTATCTATATATTGTGTTCTATATTCCTAACTAGCTACTTGTTGTCTGGTTATTTCCTTTTTGCTGATGTCAATGAGGGAGAAAGAATAGAATAGAAGAGCACTGGAAAGTCGACTGTATGCTGGTACTAATTCAGGGGGAGCACTACAGAACAGTATTGATTCAGGGGGAGCATTAGAAAGACAACTTTGAATAACAGGGAAGTCGACTAACTATTACTAAAATTGTCATAATCAAAAAGGGGGAGATTGTTAGTGGTAATATTCTTTAATTTTGATGATGATCACTTGTAGGAATCAAACCAATGGAAATCCAGTACATATGGTGGAAACAACATCAAAAAAAAAAACAATGGAGACTGCACTTGGAAGCAACAAATTTGATGAGATCCGTCCAGATCCTATGACTATGGAATAGAAGGAAAGCAATAAATTTGATGAGATTGAAAAAAAATCAAGGATCAAAACAAGGAAGAAGTCAACAATTCAAGAATCAATCAAGTGACGTGAAACAGGAAGGAATCAGTGAATCAATCAAATAAAGATTGAGTCAAGAAAATAATCAAAGAGAAAATCTACAAGATCAGGAAATCAAGCAAACAAGCAAAATCAAAGATCTAGATATTATTTTGGTGATGACTTTACAGGAAACAAAAAAAGGGAAACAAGTTCAAAAGGATGGAGGATTTAATACTGAAGCAAAACCATCAAGAAGATCCAGGAAGCATACAAATCAGTGAATGATTTAAATCAAGAGATCCAGAAAATCAATCAAGTGCACCTGATTTGGAAAAAGAATCAATCAACCAAGTAATCAGGAAACAAGTAAGGAAATGATCAACTGAAGAATCAATTAGGATCAATCAAAAGGAGATTTCCTCTAAAGATAGATCTGCACAAATTTGGAAAAGATCAGATCATTGTCTATCTTAAAGCCTTATCCTTATCTTTGGAAAAATGAATCACCATTGCCTGAATCCAAGGATCAAATCCCTTGGGATGTCATCTCTTCAAATAAAAAGAGGCATCAAGATATCATAAGAAACATACAAGTCTACGCAATCATTGTTTTCTTCAAGTTCTTCATCTTTAAGAAAAATATTGTAATTCATTTTTGATTTACTGTGTAATAAAAAAGAGAGAGAAAAGAAGAAAAGAATTTTAAAGAAAGGATTGTATCAAAAGAAAAAGAAAAAAAAAAAAGGAGAGAGTAGATTAAGTTTAAATTTCTGTAATCTCGACTTTCCAAGGCTTGAAAAGATATCCCTTGCAATCCAAGGGGACTGAATGTAAGATCCACTTTGGATCTCAACCAGTATAAAAACATTCGGTGTTGAATTTTTTTACGCACTTAAATTTCTACCTTTAACTTTCTTGGTCCTAGTCGACTATTACTCAAACAAGTTGACTAACTGGAAACAACTCTAAGTGATAAGCGAAAAAAATTTAATTTCCCCCGACCCCCCACTTTCTTGCACTTTCAATTTGTATCAGAGCATGTTCTCACTATACTACTGTCTAACCATAGGTGAGAAAAGATTATTGCAATCAACATCAAACCATTGGTGCTTTGTTTCAAGAGGGAACCACTCAAACCAGACCTCCTTACTTCAATAGGAAGCACTTCTCTCATGGGCTATATATATTCCTTTGGCTAAGTGCACCCTCTTCGAACCAAGTGTCCCCTTGTCATATTATAGTCACGCTTCCATGCCATATGCATTGCATGCCTACATACTTAGTGCTTTATTGTGCTAACCCATACTTTTTTCTACATGTTCTAATCATGTAGGTGCAGGTGACGAATTTTATCTACCTACCGACGAACTTTGATCATGAAGCTATCTATTAGTGGTGAGCTCTTCTTCCAAGGGAAATAGTCGTCATTCCTCTAATTATTAGTAGTTTACTTCTGTTTTAGTTTGACATTTGAGGGTGACCCCGGACTTGTCGTGGACCCCGTCACTCCATTAGAGACATGTGTTGCACCTTTGACACTCTTGTTACGTTATGTGTTGACTTGTTAACTTTGACTATATTTATATATCGTATGAATGACTAAAATTTGGTATTTGATCATATTTTAAATGCTGAGTTTGTTATTGAGAATTTTTTACCTTTTGAATTATGTGCTATGCTTCCGCATTCTTGAGCCAAGGATGCGTTTTGATGCTATGATCGCTTGATCGAGAGCCTTCGAGTTCTCCTTCGCCATGTCACATCTAGACCCCCTAACTGGGTCGTGACAATTATGGAATGGGAAGAAATTACTAACTCTCAAAGTGTGGTGATTTCATCTAAAGAAGTTATAGAAAATGACCAGTCAACTAATGGCAATGAGAGTCAGCTGATAACAGAATCAGTTCCAAATGACGGAATGAGAACCAGAGCTTCAAGCAAAAATAGTACTAATATAGCACTCATTTCCCAATTAGAACTTAAAAGGGTTGAAGAAGCACTGAAAGTCAGTGAATGGATTAAAGCAATGAAGCAGGAACTCAATCAGTTTGAAAAGAATCAAGTCTAGACCTCGGTTCACAAACCTGAAAACACTTCCATCATCGGAACCAAATTGATATTTAGAATAAGTTGAATGAAGATGGAAAATTAATAAGGGACAAAGCAAGAATAGTAGCCCAAGGATACTCTCAATAGGAGGGAGTCGACTATAATGAGACTTTCACCCATATTGCAAGGTTAAAATCTTTTCATATTTTCTTAGCATATGCTACTTTTAACGATTTTAAACTATTTCAAATGGATATCAAAAATGCATTATTAAATAGATTTATAGAAGAACAAGTTATTGTGAAACAACCCCCTGGTTTTGAACCTCCTGAATTTCCTCACCATATTTTTAAACTTTCTAAAGCTTTATATGGACTCAAACAAGCTCCTAGGGTTTGGTATGATTGTCTAAGTAAATTTTTGATAAATCATGATTTTTCTCGGGGGAGTATTAACACTACTCTTTATAAAAAAAATCATCCTCTGATAATATTATTATTCAAATTTATGTTGATGATATTATTTTTCGAAGTACTAATGATGATTTGTGGAAGGAGTTTGTCAGTCAAATGCAAAGTGAGTTTGAAATGAGCCTAATGGGTGAGTTGACATTCTTTCTGGGACTAATAATCTTTCAAACTAATCAAAACATCTTTATTTTCCAAAGTAAGTATTCTAAGGAATTAATCTAAAAATTTGGAATGGAGAATGCAAAGCCTATTGATACTCCCATGAGTCCATCATACAACTTGGATCTTGATCCAAACAGTAAGGACATTGATGAATCCAAATACAGAGTTGATAAAGTTGATCTAAATCTTTGACCGGATGAATAAGATGGTCTGGTCTGTGATCTTTGCTGAGCTCTATCGTGACACTCCCTAGACCTGTATTGAGTCTCATTATAGCCGCCCTTATGCGAGCCCACTCACCATTATCCTCATGGGCCCCATATGAAACTACTCAATAGTATGGGCATAATCAACAATATCAAGGAAAGAATGACCCGTTGTAACCAAAGACTAGGTTTCAATCCTCAATTGCATCCTAAGTCCCCTAACAAAACATCTTATTCGCTCCTCCTAAGTGGGAAATATACTAGTGGCATATCTAGAAAGCTCATGTTACCTGGCCTTATACTAGGACATTGACATGGACCTCTACTCTAGTTTGGAAAAATTATCACAGAGCCAATCTTTTAGACTCCTAGGGAAAAATCTGGTTAGAAATGCCTTTAAGGACTCTATCCAGGACACTTGTGGTGACCTAACTAGTGCAGTGCCCATATAAGCACACCACCACTGTCTAGTTGGCCCATTAAGGTGATATGCAGTAAAATTTGCCCCTCTGGATTGTAGCAACCTCAAGGTATGCAACCTCTCCTAAAACGTCGTCAAAACCTCATGGGCGTCCTCTCCAACTGCCCCTAAAAACCTTGGAGGACCCAATATGAGAAAATAACCAACTACACACCCTCATAGGTCTTAGTGCCCTCTACTAAATCTAGCTGAACCGCAGGGGTTGCATGCTCTACTGGAGAGGTAGTTGGAGGCTTCACTAGTTGCATTGGACCTGGGGTTGGTGCCTATTGTACATCCCTAAGAACTGCAAGTAATTATGCAATAGTAGTTTCAAGTGCAGGGGTCATAACTAATGCGGCTAGGGGGTTGTACCAACTCTAAACCAATTAGCTGAGGGGGAATAAGGGCATTCATTTGCTTCTTTATCAGCTCTGGAGCTAAATATCTGTCCGAGGATGGTGCTTCACCTCCACCCCTAGCTCATGGTTGACCTCAATGGGCCATAACTGCAAAGGAATAAGTTAAATGAGATTCTATAAGATCACAACATGACTACACAAAGTGATACAATCTAAAGGAGGTTCCTAATACATCTTTAGCCTCTTGAAGATAAGTCACAGACATCTCTGTACCTATCCATAGAACTCTACTAGATGGTGGCTCTGTACAAGTGAGACAAACAAACCTAGGGCTCTGATACCAATTTATCATTACTCGAATTTATAGGTCATGATGGCGCCGACCTCAACCCCCCAATAGGAAAACTGATACTAGATATATAAGCATACAACAACACTAGACCAACCCTCTTAGTATCTAGAAGTCATTTGTACAGAACTACTACAGATACAATACAATGCCCTGAGTCATAATATACATATACATAA
>JBCEWC010020600.1:0-10858 GCA_038996855.1 Solanum aculeatissimum
GGGAGGCCTCATCGGGCAAGTTCATGTTGTAGCTCACATGAGTTTGGATGTCAGTTATGGTCACATCCCCTATACTAAAAGTATTATGGCAATTCGTGCATCATAGATTATTGGCATATTGGTATACTATCCTTTCCTATATCCTTCTATGTATGTGCCCTTGCCATGTAGTTTGGTTACAGGCTCATGTTCATATGCATTGCATGCCCGTATTCTTAGTGCATTATTATGTGCTAACCCATACTCTTTGTCTACGTGTTCTAATCATGTAGGGACCAGAGAAATTTAGGATAGGCAAGTGAAGCGGTTTCGCAACAAGGAGGTGGCTTCGATTAAGGTGCTTTGGAGGAACCAACAAGTGGAGAGTGCTACATGGGAAGTGGAGGCGGACATGATGGGGCGATATCCCTATCTTTTCCAATCTACTCAAGCCTAAGGTACTAGGTTCTATCCTTTATAATGGTCCTAATTCTTTTAATTCTTGAGTTTTATGACTTTGCATGCATACATGAGCACAAAATTTATTCGAATAATATTTTGACATAAGTTTTAAATGACTTTAAAAATGATGCATATTCCATTATAAGTTATGATGAAAATGTTTCTTGCTTGATTGATTTCCTTAAGTCGTGGTCTAGCTCATTCAAGGACGAATATTCCTAAATAGGAGATGATGTAACAACCTGAAATTTTCAAACTTTGTACTAGTGCATCTAGGTCCATTTCAAACTTTTTATGGTTGTTTAGTGATGATCATGAGTTCTATTTAAGTGGTCGTATTCAAAGAAATTGTTTTGGAAGAGTTTTGTATGAAACCGTGTAAGAGGACTGACTTTGAATGGCTATATCTCTTGGTACGAGATGAACTATGTGGACTATGACCTATCATAATGAAGCTCTTCAAGTTATGTTTGCAACGAAACTATGTTTGCTTAATTCGGAGTTTGGATGTAGAAATTATAGCCATTACAGTGAGACTGCACGTGCATGGAAGTGTTCTGGAAAAGGGAAAATTTTAAGGCTAAGGCAGTGCCTTACGGGAGGGACCACGAGCCGTGTGGATGCTCACGACCCATCAGACCCCTCCGTGAAGTGATCCAGTAAGTTTAAGGGATGGTAGACCAAGGCCCAAGACCAAGTAAAGCTCCACGGGCGACTTCATGGTCCGTATGATGCTTCATAGTCCATGAGGACCTCTGCGGAGTAGTCCATAGACTCATGAGACCCCAAGTCCAGGACTCCAGATCTAAGAGAGGCTCCACAAATGAGTGTACGATCCGAGTGCAGCTTCACAGATCGGGAGTCCTTTCGTGAAGTGATCCAGAAAGTCTCCCAAGATTTTAAGCCAGAGCGTGAACCAAGTGATGTCACATGGTTGGGTTCACGGTCCGTGAACCACTAAACGGACCGTGTGTATGCTTCTGTCAACGACTACTTTAGTTAATTGCTCCACTTCATTAATGGTTAATTTGTAATTTTAATTATTCCTAGGGCCATTTTAGCCTTTCTAATATCTCCTAAAACCCCTAAATTGAACCCTAATCCCTTTTAACTCATCCAAGATCTCAATTAATCTCCGAAATTCTCTCAATTTTCTCTCACCCACCATTAAAGACCAAGCTTGAAATTAGAGGAAATTCAAGTCTTCATCAGAATCTTCTCAATTTTCTTGTTAAATTCAAGGTATGGGGATTTGATTCATGGTTCTTCTTTCAACCATAAAGACCCAAAATCCCTTTCTTAATTTTTGATGAAATTATGATTTTCCTCAAATGGGTATTTTAAATTTAAGGATGGTTTAGTGCAATTGAAGTGTGGGTTGTTGTTATTTAATGATTTTAAGATGAATTAAGCCCATATTTGATGAATTACTTTGATTCAAGATGATACAAGTGTGCATGTCCCCCTTACTATTTAATTCATGCATGGGTAATGTTAAATTGAGGTTTAATTATTGATTTAACTATGAGTTTCTCATGGATTCTTCTTGATTTGGATTTAAACTATGAATTCAAGTACCCATGTTATTCTCATCATCAATCATGGAATTTGCATGCATGAACATGGATTTCAAGAAGGTTTTGGATGTGGGCCTGGTCCCAAATATGTTTATGACTATGATTTTGCACAAGTATGTGTTATGACAAGAATGTGATCACATAATGTCTATGATATAGCTCTTTGACCAATTATGGGTATTTACACCATTATGATATGGTATGATATGTTATGATAATGCATGATATGACATGCTATGTAGATGAGCTATTCCTATTGCATTGACCTTGGAAAATGGCTTTTAGAAACTTTTGTTGGCTCTTGAGCCTAATTATGGAAAGATTTGAATCATGATTTAGCTTTTGGTCCATTTATGCATTGTTTTGAACGAATGGTCAAGCTTCCATTTTGAAAGCTCATGTATGTATATGTATTCCCTTGGGATGAGACTTAGCACCGAGGGATTGGAGTTGGGGTGGACTACCTCCAAGGGTCCATACTCCTTTCTGTCAAGTCATATGCCACCATAGGTTATCTCCCTTGATGGCATTGACTTGTTATGTATCCCCTTGTTTAAGGGTTGACTAGGGATATACTTGGCAAGTAGTCCAATTCCCAGTAGTAGCTCGCTTGGTCTCTCATGTTTTCGGTTGAGGTCACATCTCCGCTATGATATGAATATAGGTTTGCACTTCATACATCATGACATGACATGGCATATTGTTATGATATAAATTCCTTTGTCTATGTGCACTTCTATCCGTACAATGTGTGCCCTTTTCATCTAGTCTTGTCGTAGGCTCATATTCATATGCATTGCATGCCTGCATACTCAGTGCATTATTATGTGCTAACCCATACTCTTTGTCTACATGTTTTAACCATGTAGGGACCAAAGTTGGCTTTCATCCTCCGCTATATGGCTGATTGAGACTATTGAAGTTATTGCTTGTGGTGAGCCCTATACTCCAAGGGCAACACCCACTTTCATCTACCTTGTCTTTACTTTATGACTTGAGGGTGAGTCGGGATTATGTCGAGGCCCCATCTTATCTTATGTAGAGGCATTGCTGGACCTATCGACCCTATTGAATGTTATGCTATATGATACTTGTAATGACATGGCTATTTATGTTGAGTGATGGTATCTTATGTTATGCTTCCATTTCCGCTTATGCTATTATGATATGTTTGTCTTGAGAATGTGCTTATGTGGAAAGTCCCTAACCCTTCTTGCCCCCATAGCTTGAGTCATACTTACTCGCCCCTTAGAACATAAATTCTATGCGTTATGTGATTAATGCTTATCCCATTCCCGGCAACATCCCCATAGCTTGAGTCCAAAGCCCAGAATCCCCTAGACTTACGTGTTATTTGTTTAATATATGCGGTTCTGAATCGATGATGTGTGTGATGATGCTATGATGGCTTGATCGAGGACTTTCGAGTTCTCCTTCGCCATGTCACATCTAGGCCCTACCTTCGGGTCGTGACACATTTTTTGCCTTATCTATGAAAATTACTCTTTTACCCTTTTGTAAGTTGCTCTGAGCCTATTATGAACTATTTGAATGACTGAAACTAAAATTTAGAGTTTTAAAATGGAAAATATGAGTTTTGATACTTTTTGGAAGCTTAAGTTATTGTAAAGTGAGTTTTTGTAACATTCTGATTTTTTTGTCTAGAATTGGGGATCCATCGATTTCATTAGCTCCATAACATTGAAATTGAACTACAAGAAGTTAAAGAATTGAATTTGGAGTTAAATAAGGTTTTTAGGCCCAAAGTTGTGATTTTAATTGTTTTTGGAACAAAAGTTTGACTTAGATCGACATTCGGAGTTCGAAAGCTCAGATCAGAATTCTGACAGTTCCAGTAGCTCTGTATGGAGAAACTAATACTAGAAATAGCCTTGAAATAATTTTTGGAGTTGTCGAGGATAGTTTTGATATTTTGATGCATTTAAACTAGTTTTATCGAGTTGGATTGGTAGATGTGGCGAGGAGGCCTTGAAATTGATTTTTGATGATTCCGCTGAGTGTAGTTCATTATTTCTGGTATGGATACATACAGAGTTTGTGTATTTTTGAGTTCGAATGAGTTTCGAGGGTCCATTTTGAGTAAGAAATTTGGACTTGGTTGCTAATTTTTATTGTCTTCTGGTGCTGGCATATATTTTCTCCACGTTTGCAGAGAAGCCTCCACATTCGCAGAGGTCCTGTTCTTGTTGCGCTCAGCGTTCGCGAGCAAAGTCCTACGTTCGTGAAGTATTAGCGTGTGTGATTAACCCTCTCCTTTTTGTTCTCTGCGTTTGTGGGTTGATCTCCATGATCACAAAGGTCTTTTGGCCCATCTCCTCTGCATTCGCGGGACGCTACCCATGATCGCGGAGAATGTTTTATACTTGGACAGTTTTAAACTCGTAAAATACCATTTTTCTGCTATTTTCAAACTTCTAAGCTTTTTTTGGGATGATTTTGAAGAAATATCTTCGGAGATTTTAGTTGAGTAAGCGTTTCTAACACTAAACTAATCATTTTCTATGAGTTTTATCTTTCAATTCATGAATTCACACACTCAAAATTGGGGATTTTTAGACTATGTTTTCCAAACTTTAAATGTTGATTTTTCAACCAATTTAAGGTCGAGTTTAGTGGGATTTTCACCCACGGAGTCCATTTTTTTGCGTAGAACTCAATTTTAAAGTCAAGTTCCAGATTTGAAACTTTCAAATTTTAGCTATAATTTTAACCTTTTTGCCCCTAAGCCTAAATTATGCCAATATGGGTATCAAAATACTCCTCTTGATGCAAAGTATTTGCTTTTAATAGTGATTTAGCAATTCGGAGATTGTTTGGAGGTTTAAGTTGATTGAATGCTTGTCTGAGTGCGATTTTAGCATCGAAGTAGGTTTGGCTAAGCTTGTTGGGATTGGATTTGAGTTATTGATCATGTTTCTGTTGTAATTATGAGATACAGACTGACTTATAAGTAATTGTATTATGGGATGAGGTATTGATGGAAATGTTATTCTAGTTAAGTCGAATTATAAGTAATTGTGGTTATATTGTTATTCTGAGATGAAAACTATTGGACTGAGATCCTGTGAAATGTTATAAAAATAAATCGAGACTTGTGATACTATTTGGAAAATATTTTGGTAACTTGATGGTTAAGGAGACACGTTGATGACAATATGCATATATTTAAGAACGACCAAAGTCCGATACTTATGTTATTGTGGATTTCTGATCTAATTATGATGTATTTATATTATGAGGATGTGTAAGGTCTGGTACTTGTATCATACTTGATTTTAGCATATAATTATGATGTGTTTATATTGTGGGAGGGGTGAGGTTTGATGTTATTGGTATACTTGAGCATTTAAATAGGTATTATTATATGAGATGTTAGGATAAATTGGAACCTGGTAGGGGTATTTTATCTTCTTTTATCTTTATGACTATAAGAGAATATTGTTGTATCATTCTTATCACGATGTTATTACACTTACGTGCATATTTGAGTTGGTATATTTGACTTGATTTCATATCATGTTGCATTGTACCACCACCCCTTGACCCCAGTAGGAGGCAAGGGTAATATGCTCCACAGTTATACCATCCCCTTGACCCGAGTAGGAGGCAAGGGTGAGATTCATACTTTATAATCCCTTGATCATGAGTAGGTGGAAAGGTTGAAACATCTTAACACCCCTTGACCCGAGTAGAAGGCAAGGGTAATATGCTCCACAGTTATACAATCCACTTGACCCGAGTAAGAGGCAAGGGTGAGATTCATATTTTATAATTCCTTGATCATGAGTAGGTGGCAAGGTTGAAATATCTTAACATCCCTTGACCCGAGTAGGAGGCAAGGGTAATATGCTCCACAGTTATACCATCCCCTTGACTCGAGTAAGAGGCAAGGATGAGATTCATACTTTATAATCAATTGATCATGAGTAGATGGCAAGGTTGAAACATTGTATCACCCCTTGATCACGATTAGGTGGTAAGGTTGAAACATCATAGCACCCCTTGATAACAAGTAGGTGGCAAGGTTGAAATATCCTAACACCCCTTGATCACGAGTAGGTGGCAAGGTTGAAGCATTGTAACACCCCTTGATCACGAATAGGTGGCAAGGTAAAGAGTCACTTAACCCATATTTGATGATATTTCATATACCATGTAGATATTGTTTATAGTGTTATAATATTGGTCATGTGAAGACCTTATAAGGCTTATTGTACATTTTTATTTTGTATTAACCGTTTAGATGCAAGTGTTGGATTCTTTGTTATTACATACTTGTTTGATTTCTTTTACCCAGTCGATTGAACCTACTGGTATATTTTGGTGTACTTACCCCTACGTTTTTCCCCCTTATAGATCGAGTACAGGGACTTACATAGGGTAGTTGATTCACTCTTATTGAGCATATTTTGCTTCCATCTTGATTTTACCAGTGAGGCTCATGACTTTGAGTTGTCGTGTATCTTTGGGATTATCTTTACTATTTCCTTCTAGACTTGTATCAGCCATTATAAGACATTCTTGTATTTCACTTTGCGAAAGTTGTGTTTACTCTTCAGTATTATTTTAGATGCTCTTGTACTCATGACTCTAGGTTTTGGGATATTTGATGTTATATTGTGTTGGTTTCCATTTAATTTCATTCTTCTTTAGTCACAATCCATTTTTGAGTCATGAAAAATACATAGAGTAACCAAAAGTATAAATGTGCAAGGGAAAGTTATACCTATCCTCATCAATACACGACGATGTAAAGGGAAGGTTGTGCCTATCTTCATCAATAAATTAAGTAACCAAAAGTATAAATGTGGAAGGGAAGGTTGTACCTATCCCTATCAATACACGATGTAAAGGAAAGTTTGTACCTACCCTCATCAATACATGAACTAAACAAAAATAAAAATATGTATGGGAAGGTTATACCTATCCTCATCAATACATGAAGTAGACAATAGAATAAATGTGCAAGGGAAGGTTATACCTATCCTCATCAATACTCCATGTAAAGTGAAGGTTCTACCTATCCATCAATACATGAAATAAACAAGAATATAAATGAGTAAGGGAAGGTTTAACCTATCCTCATCAATACATGATAACTCATACATGATGGTCTACACATACCCATACTTGAAGTGATATCACATTCATATTCATGTCATTAATGTTTATGTTGAAGTCATGTTCAAATCATAACCAAAGTCTACCATGTTAGTGCTCAAACTCAAATCATGCTCATGTTGATATGTTCATGCTCAATTCATATTCATGTTCTGAAGTTCAAACTCAAATCATACTCATATTCAGAGTTGTAATCATATTCCTAGTAAAATTCTCATGGAAGACGTTAAACATGCATGATCATATGGGGAGAGATGAGAGTATAGCATGGGTATATGAGAATCAATTTTAAAACATTATAATTAGATAGAAGGGAAAAGGCATAAATCCCCCCCCCCCCGAAGTTGTCCCTAAAAATCAGTTACACACTTTAATTATTAAAGTGACCCATTAAAAACCTATATTACGTCAAAGTGAATTTATTTGACACTTCCTACACCAAACCCCAAGTGCATTTCACTCAGTCTTTCTTAGCGTGTCCTACGTCTAA
Organism: Solanum aculeatissimum; assembly: GCA_038996855.1. Lineage (NCBI taxonomy): Eukaryota > Viridiplantae > Streptophyta > Magnoliopsida > Solanales > Solanaceae > Solanum > Solanum aculeatissimum. Next base: position 7,651 of record JBCEWC010020600.1, read on the forward strand.
TAAAATTCATTTTTTAATTTTTTTTCCTTAAAATTGTCCTGTATAGGTATAACTAATATAACCCACCACCTGATCCAATCTTTCAACCAAAAACTTAAGAACCCTAAGTGTTCAATGAAACCTGGAGATCCAAACCCCAATTAAAGGAGACTCCAAGGTAACGTTTTATTACTTTCTCTCTTTTTTATAATTCTCTCTTTTTTATTTTGATTTCTTTCTCTTTTTCGATTAAAAATTCATATTGTGAGTTGATTGAAATTGTTGTAGTTTTTTTTAATTTAAGGTGATATAATGGCTCGAATAAGATTGACTGGGTTGTGCATGCAAGAGGAAGACCATGAATTAGAAGAGATGTGATGCAAGCATGGATGTGTTCTTCCTTTGTTTGCCACTTGAACCCCAAGAAATCCTAGTAGAAGATATTAGAGTTGCCCTTACAATGGGATAAGTTATTTTTTTTAAATGTTGATCTTCGAGAGTCATATATTAATCTTCAAGAATCATATATTGAGTTCACTTTAAAGTGCTAGATCATGCAACTTTTGGCATGGAAGGATGAATATTGATCCAAGATCAAAATTTGTGATTCCTAAGTTGTTGGGAAGGATTGGTGAGCTTGAGAAAAGAATTAAAGCTTCTGGAAAAGTTAAAGCTTTCAAAAAGGTTGACAACAAGCCAACTAGGTCAACCAACTCTGTGGAAAGCAAAACAGATAAGAACAAGATAGAGTCGAAGTTGGACAATTTTGATAATGATTTGAAGAAGATGAAAGTAATTGAGAATAAATGGAAAAATAAGTTGGCCAAGTCTACAAAAAGGGAGAAATAACTTTGAATTTCTCTCTTGTGTATTCGTATTTTAGGTATAAACTTTATATTTCATAACACATTGTAACGACCCTCAGTTTAGGAGCCTAGAGTGCAGAAAATTGGCCTGAAAATGATCTGAGGTCAAGTTCATGAGGGTTATTTACAGCCTACAGGAGGAGTTACGGTCCATAGGTTTGGTCCTTTAAGATATTGTGCATGCTTATGATGATTTCATGATATTTTATGTTGATAAATGATATTCATGATATCCTATGATATTTTGACTAACTAAATGCATGTTTTAAAACTAGTGATGATGACTCCAATGATGAGTTTTGTTATTGGAGAGTGTGTGTTGTTCTACATGCCTTTAAAGAAGCATATTTCCATGATTTATATGATTTATGATTGTTCCATTATAAAATCCTAGCCCACCTGGTTTTCAAGTAAAGTTCTATATGATTTATGAAGATAATTAGGGCAATAAAGATGATTTTTAAAGTTACGATTTGTCAAAGATATAAGCATGATAACAATTGCCCTAAAGATGTTTAAGAAAGGTCCCCATGATGAAAGGACAATTCTCACCTGGTGGTTCCTAAGTTCGAGCTACTCTTATGATTCTAATTTATGATTTAAAGATTCTGTGAGATGACTTAGCATAAAATGTGGTATTGAGGTAGGGTTTGGTAAGGGAACCTTAGTAGAAACCCTTTGTCACATTAACTATGTGCCACCATAGGAGCCCCGGTAGGCTAGGCTAGTGGATCCACGTAGGCCATTTATATTATTAAGATGCATGCAAAGTTGACAGAGTTCCACCCAGAAAGTGGTCTCCCCATGCCAACATAGGGGTTATGTTGGATTCCATATAGTAGTTCAAATGGTCTAAAATGTCGGTTAAGGTCTTCTCCCATAGGTTTAAGACTCTATGATATGATTTCATAACTTATGTTTTCTCATGCATTTATTTTCATTCATATTGAGCAATGTACCTTATTAATGGCTAGTTGTTGATGGTCCAGACTAGTACTTTTATTGTGGTGAGCCCTTAGTTCAGGACTCTACCATTTTATATTCCAGCTTGTATTTTATTTTGAGACGATGTATCTATAGCCTTTTTTAGGCTTTTAATTTCTTATGTTGTTAAGTATTGAAGCCAACTCTATTTGATAGAAATTCACCTTACCGATTCCATTCATCGATATTTAGTTGGTATGGTTTATGGACAAATATATTAGTTATTTATTCTTTTTAATGTTGATTCATTGTCTTTAAGAAGGCCCATAAACCCTTTCTCCATTTTACTTCTGCATTTTTTTATGTTTATTCCAATGAATGCTTAAGTTGCTTAATATTTTCTTGGGTGAGGTTCCTTTGGGTATCTCATTCGTCGTGTGACGAGTAGGCCCCTAGGTTGGGTCATTACAAACTTTGTATCAGAGCATGACATTTTAAAATGTTCCTCAGATGTCCATGCATACCCTATTGAGTAGAGTCTCATTCAAGGTTATGAAGTGCTCCACTATCTTGAGTGAGAGGTTATAAGATACTTTAGGAAAGTCTTCTCTTCTTTCTTATTCATGTCAAGCCATTAAAGTTGACTAGGGTTTTTCTATAACTAACGATGACGTTTTAATTCTTTCTAGATCATGCCACCAAGAAGATCTCCCCTTCAATGAGGCAGTCCCGAAAAACAAGTTCCTCCACTCTAACAAGATGATGGAGTATCTCATGCGGAGTTCTGAGCCACCTTCACTTTGTTAGCCCAAGCATTGACCAACTGGGAGATAGTCATTCCTCCCCATGTGCCTACTCCGGCCACTAGAGTGCAAGATTTCATTTGGATGAACCCTCCAGAGTTTCATGGCTCCAAGACGGAGGAGGATCCTATTGAGTTCATTGAGGAGGCCTACCGGGTAGTTGCGGTGATGGGAATTCCTTCAGAGAAAAAAGTTGAGTTGGTGATCTACCAACTCAAAGGGGTAGCCAAGATTTGGTTCGAGCAATAGAAAGATGAGCGGGGCCAAGAAGCAGGTCACACTGGATGGGAAGAGTTCAAATGCGTCTTCTTGGATCAATTTTTTTCGAATGAGCTAAGGGAGGAAAAAGTACAAGAGTTCATCTTCCTCAATCAAGGGACCATGAGTATGAGGAGGTATGCCCTCAAATTCATAAAGCTTTCAAAGTATATACTCTCTTAATGGTTGCAGATCTGAGGGCCCTGTCACGACCCAAGCCTAGGGCCTAGACGTGACATGGCGAATGAGAAACCCGAAGAAACCCCAAACAAGTCTCTCAAACTTGTCATCACACTTCATCGGTCGCGAAAGTACATTCAACATTAAATAATGGAAATTAGGGACTAAGGGCAAACCATTTCAAAATAACATCATAGA
>JBCEWC010020601.1:0-10858 GCA_038996855.1 Solanum aculeatissimum
AGCATGATGAGTTTACTTACATTCGTGAAGCTAATTATGTCATTTAAGCTCCTATTTGGCATGTCAATGTCACACTTATTCCATATATTATCGTACTACCTCAAGAGGCTATTGGTATGTTCTACATTACTGGTACATGGTCCCAAAGCTCAACATCGTCATGAACACCAAAGTAACAATCTCAAAGTATTAAAGAATAATTTGAACATTATTCACAGTGTGGGTAGCAGGCAGAACCTAGCATGGTTCGATCTCACTTTGTTTGTGAGGGTGGCAGCCTAGGGGCGAAAGCCTAGCATGGGTCGATCCCAATTTATATAGCCATGAGGACAATATCCCAGGGGTTAAAATGCCTAGCATGGGTCATCCTCTTTTACCACTGATCAATTGGTCATTTATATTGCATACCTAAAAGAATTATAAAGCATTGAAAATAAAGAATATAACGTACACGATTCCCCAAGTATAGCAAAGATGGTCTTTTATTATGATCTATGCATTTATATGTTGATACTGGACTTCACTTGAGCTTTCATTTAGCATGTGTTATTGCTTTACATATTCAGTACATTATTTTGTACTGACATCCCTCTTGGGGGATGCTGCATTTCATGCTGCAGGTACAGGTACTCCAGCTAGTAGACCTCTAATGTAGGCGCATTTGACACTCAACTATTTTTGGTGTGCTCCAAGTTGATCCGAGGGTTTACTGAGTCTGTAGTTTTTGCATTTTGGTATTGTATAATAGTTTAATGTCAGGCGGGGCCTTTCCTAACCTATGTTAAGGTTTTTTTATCTTGTAAAGGCTTTGTAGACTTATTGTATATAGTTCGATTGTATCTTGTCTCTAAACAGTTGTGGCCTCAACGGCTAAGTCCTGTATGTAAGTTGGTGCTACTTATTTTGATCTCCTATCTCAGTAGAGTTGTCATAGGCATATGCATGATAAGCACAGGTTATATGTTAGTTCTCTCGGGCCTAGAGGGCACCGAGTGCCTGTATGTCTTTGTAAAGTTGGAGACGTGACATTTATATTATCATATTGGTTATGATTATGTCTAAAGAGCTAGGATAGGTACCTTATGGGTTGGGTAATTAGTTTGCATGTAGGTGGGATCTAACAGGCACCATCATAATCGGTATCGGGTCGTGACATGGTGGTATCAAAGGCTAAGTTTCACCGGTCTCAACTTTATAGAGCTACCATCTAGTAGAGTCCTGTGGATGGGTGTGGAGACATCCGTGTCTTATATCCAGGAGGCTATGGGATATTTAGAAAACTCGTTGTATTATTGATTTTTGTCATGCGACATTGTCAAAGATCCTTCATTTTCTGAAAACTTGGATTTGTTCATTCCTTCATGTGGATATCACGTAGAGGATAGGCTCCGGGTAGGGAAAGTATTGCATTGTTAGTCTGAGATAAGGAGCAGTCCCAGAGCCCATGGAGCAGAGGCTAGATGCCCTTGTGTTGTAACAGTCGAATTAGAAGCCTGCAGGATTGGGGTAGTTAGAGCCTTAGAAATAGGCTTCGCGGTCAATTAATTAGTTGGTGATGACTATGTCTTGTGTTGCGAGAGATGCGTTGAGATTTTTTGGATATCTGTATTCAATTATTTACCTACTGGTTTGACCTATTAGGTTTTCTGATGTTGATGAGTATGTTATATCTGGGAGGATTTTGAGTAGTTGTTGCCTATGTTACAAGTATACCCTGTTGGAGGCTGAATGTAATCCAAACCCTTTGACTTATACCTATGACCATTTTATGCTTCCCTACTGGAGTGGGTAGTCGGATATTGGCATATATAGTATTCGAGAGGTCAGTTGTCACTTATACCACTGATTACACTTTGTGCCTCTATGGCCATAATTCTGATATGGTGATTCTCTTGATATACGGTTCTTCTGATTCTTTGGTGACTCGTTTATGACATGGATGCTATGCCTGGGGGCTGAGTTAGATGGTTTATTGATGTATCAAAAATTGTCACATTATCAGAGACGTTAATAGTCTCTTTACTGGTGATTTGTTATGATCGTTAACTAGCTGGGATGGCGTTGTCGGGGTTCTTGGCTATGCTTGTCGGGAGGAATATTGATTATTTTACTAGATTGACTAGTTTCTCCGTTATGGTTATACAGTGTTAGATGTTTTACATAGCCTCTCATTTACTTGAATATGGGTTCTGAGTATCTTTTATCCTAGGTCAAGTGTCGGGATAGTGGAAGATCCCTTTTATTAGTGAGGGATTTTGTATAGTTGTTAATTAGTATTTTGATATGTGTGTCGAGCGATATTGTCATATGCCCCTGGTTTTGATATTGCCCTTGGGGTAAACTGACTTTTTTCTATTATGTGATTATCGATATGGCACTCTAGTTGGTTGATTTAAGCCTATAGAGTTGGGCCAGTACGGTATAAACATGTTATAGGGCACCTTAGTAGGGGTCTGGGTATTTGAGATAGATTGAACACAACTCTAAGTCGGCACCTGAGCTTATACGAACCATGGATGCCAGTTTGTATAGTTTGAAATTTGGGATAGAGTGGTTCTGTGGTAGGTTGGGTTGGTTGCATCTGAGTTAGCCCTACATCTATCTTGTTTTTCTATACATCTTTCTTTCTACATGTCGATGTTGTATCGATGTATTCCAGATGTGTTGCATGTACTCTAGCATGATTTTAGCGAGTTAAATAATTGTCTAACATTGTTAAAGGAGGTTGTGGTGGTTGAAATTTTGGAGGTTGTACCATAATCTTTTGTGGCTATTGTGAGTGATTGATTATGTCCATCATACTGACTACGATGTTATGTAGCATGAACTTGGTGACTTATAAGCACCGGTGGCTGCTATTGTGGTTTCTACCAAGGGTTGATTGTTAAATGTATATAATGGGGGTTAAATGGTAATAACTACCAAGGATCATGTTTGAGAAGTGATATATGGATGTCTGGGTATGAAGGAAAGTACAAAGAGCCTTTTGAGTGGGTGGCATGTTGGGTATTTTCTTCAATGGTGTGTGTTTGGTTTTGATGTCGAGTGGATTGGATAGCAAGGGAAGGGGGTTTTCACCCTACGTGTAAATGAGAGCATATTAACCATGGTTCGCCATTATTTGGTTGGCCCTTGGGCCATTTATGGTTGTATTTCTGGATAGCAAAGGGAGTACCAGAACTATTGTGGGATACGGAGCTTATGACAAATATGTCCGTGGTACGGACTAGAACTTGCAACTATGCTTGTGTTCATAGTTTCGCGAATAAAAGTTTAATTAGTGGGGGATGTTGTAATGACCCTCCCGGTCATTTCTATAGTTTTGCAGGTATTTTATGGATTTGAGCATGCGTGTAGTGACCTCAGGCCATTGGTTATTTGTTGGGACTGTTGGGATAGCTACTGGTTGGGTTTTTAGGAGTTAGGTGGATTTTTGAGTTAACTAGGGAGTTGTACCTGTAAAATGAGTTTTTAGGTAAAGTCCTAGTAAACGGCCTCGGAATGGAATTCTGACAATTCCATTAGCTCCAGAACGGTCAATTTAGGCTAGGGGCATATCCGGTACAATTATATCATGTACTGCAAATTTGACCGTCAAAATCAATTAATAGTTAACCTAGTCAACACCCTCGGGAACCATGCACTAGATGAGAATTTTGATAGTGTGGTTAGCTCTGGAATGTCGATTTTGGTCTACGACAATCCCTTGTTTGATACCTGGGACGTTCGAATGTGATTTGACCCCCCGAGGGCTTTCTGTTAAACGTTGCGTATAAAGAAGTGGGACCCTCACTTTATCATAGGAAGCTCCATTGGAAATTATAACCATATTGTTGGATTCAGAATGTCGAAATCCATAAGGTTACATAGTTCATTTGAGAAAATCAAAGTTTGAACGTGCTCGCAATGACAAAAAAAAGTTTGAAGGATTAATAGAAAGAGGGGGAGACACTTGGCCAATTTCAGAGCTGTCATGCGGTGCTATCAGGCGTTGCCACGTGGCAGAAACGTGTCAGCCATGTATGTGTATATATATGTAGGAGTTTAAGGAAATTATATACATATTTCCTCTCAACTTTGTACTGTGATTCCAAGCTTATTTTTCATCTTATTTGAGTGATTCAAAAGTCTACAAGACTCAAATTTTCGCGAGGAATGTTGTGTTTGTGTCAAAATTTGAGGTTGGTGCACATTTTGAGGTAAAATCTTCATTTTTTTTCTTGATGTATATAAAAAATGTGTGAAAATACTACATTGTGATATCTCGATCATTTCTAAACGGAATTAAGTAAAATTTGAGCCTAAATTGTTCTACGTTCCGACAGGAATGTTGTGATATGTTGAGTGTTCACTGATTTTGTCCAATTTTTGAGAATTGTGACAAACAATGTTTTAAAAAGAATGTTTTCCCGATAAAGTTTGTAACTTCATTTTATGGCCTTTTCTCGGTCTTCTAGGGGTCATTTTGGGCCAAATTTTTAGGTATAGACTCAGGGTGACCTGGAGACTATTTTTTAAGAATTTGTTTGGGATTTAGGGTGTGGGACCTATTTTCTCCATTGTAGGTATGATTGACGTATTTTCATTTTTTCTTCAAGTTTTTACATCCAATTCGTCCATATTGGCCTAGGAGATTTTATTCTAATAATTGAGCACCATTGGAAAGCGATTCATAGGGGAAAAGTTTGGCTGAATTGACTCAGAGAAAGAGACATCAAATGCTAAGTAGGTTAGGCTTTCTCTAACCTTAGACTGGGCTGAATTGTTATATATTTGAGTTGGAATGTGTAGAAATATACTATGAATGGGTTGAGCTATGGGATTTATGTTATATATAGTGGTTGTTAATTTGCGGTGATATGGGACTATAGTTATTGTTTTGAGGTTTGTGTTAGTTATAGCTGCTATACTAGCTGAATTTTTATATTGTTTTGGCTACGACAGGGCCCGAAAGGTGCTAGTTGGGCATAAAACATATTACAAGTATGTACACTAAGCTTGACTCTTTCTTGTATGTGTGTGTGGTCTGAGGCTACCAAACTATACTAGCTATTGAGGCTGACCTGTGATTACATGCTACCTTGTGCATTGAATCTAGTATCTATATTTGATTGGTATGTATATTCATGATGCAATTGTGGTTATCTATATTTTTTCTGAGTACTTCTGGTAGAATTTCCTATTTAAGCATGATTCTTTCTTGCCCTATGACTTATATGATCCTATATACCATTGTTAGCTATTATGTATTGGTGTTACTGGTTAGTGACCAGAGAAATACACCATGTTCTGGGTATGGGTATAGTGCACCCCTAAGGGAGCCTTGCATTCTGTGATACGAGAGGTGTTGTGACTGAGCCACTGGTGGGTTAGAGATGGGAGTGTGACCCCGTTATTGAGGTGTAGGTTATATCCTACAGGATCTTTTGGCTATCTATAATGGGACACTAGTTGCATAGATTAGTCTTGGTGACTAGCATCTTATTTAAGAGGGACACATTCTCAGTGGGTCGGCACATGGTTGCATTAGGTGAAATCCTTGATAGCAGTTGGGCTGCAATATGATTTTGGGTAGTTGATATACTTCTAGTTATCTAGCCTCTTGGGCCTTAGCTTAGGTTATACCGATACTACCTTATGAGTTATTTTACCCCAAAAAAAGAGGCCTAATAAGGGATGAATATGAGTTAGTCCCTGGGATAGGCATGCGTGCTAACTCGACTTGTACCTGTAAGAGTATGTATATAGAGATGCTGACTAGGAGACTGTGTATTGATTATATGTCATACGGTGGCCTGATTTTGTTATTGATATGACTCTGCGGGGTTTGGTATATATATATATATGCATTATGACATACTGTTGATAGTTATTGTGCACTGGTTCTCTCCACCTGATGCTAAAGTATTTGTTGTATCAGAGAGAGGTAGTAGTTATTGTTGTACTCATTGGATTGAGATTGTAGGATACCTAGGTTGTGAAGTCGTCACCTATGTACACTTTGGACATGACATGACTTTGGAGTTTCGAATCCGGATGTACTAGTTGAGTGAGTAATTGTTTGACATCTTATCCCAAATGATGCTCCCTATAATCATTTGAGCGGTGGTGTCCATGTCTGTACTTTCCAGTCTTAGGTGATGTCCCCATAGGCCCTATGACCCGGTGGACACTATTGTGATACCTGGTGGAGAATGTAGATTCTGAGGACCAAACTTATGTTGAGTTTTGGGGGCCCTCATCGGTTATGTCCTGAGTTTAAGACACTTCTATTTGTTCACAGGGAGGTATGATACACCGATTGTCTTGGGTCTAAGACCTAATAGATTATGGGTCGTTGACCCTGTTGATTATATTTGGGGGCGAGGCCCCTTGATTCATGCTCTTAGTTGAGATAGATTATTGATGCGAGGAAGATTATTTCTTTCGCGAGGGATATATCCCACCATTGCGCATATATTATGATTATTGATGTGAGGGAAATTCTTTCTTCTGTGGGGGATACATCCCATTATTCCACATGTATATTTTGGATTGGGTGCCACGTGCCGGTATAGGGTCAAGGACCCAATTGATATGTGATTGATTACCCTTGGTTCCACGCACCTATTCACACCCTGATTGTGTGTGGGTGTACCTAATAGTCTTATGGAAGCTCAGGGGAGTTCAGGCTTAGAAACTAGGGCCTTACACCCATTTACAACTGACCCTTGTGATGATGATGTGGAGAGATAGGTTTGTGATGGTTATATGGGAGTCTTTGATGGTTCTAAGGGATTCTGTGATGATCTGTCAGCTTTATTATTGTGTGTGGGTGTACCTTTTGGGGTTATAGGTGCCTAGTTGGCATACAGACATAGATACTAGGGCCTTGCACCCACATACAACACTAGACCTCCGTTGGGGGAAATTGTGGAATGAGCCTACACAGTCTTCGTCAGCCGATATCAATGTTCATCTCTCGATTGGTTCAGCTTATCATTTTCCTTCACTTCGGTTGGTTCAGTTATGATTTGAGGGTTTCTAAACATGTCTATTCCTTGATCTGAGTTAGTTTTGCTACATTGTTGCATTTCTATATATATTTAGGGCATCATTTATGCTCATTATTTCACTCGGTCGACCGATGATGTCTACTGGGTGCCTTTTTTGTACTCACGCTTGTACTTTCTGTATCTTCTCATGGTACAGGTCCAGGTACGGGCTGTGATTGCTGAGTGGGGGATTCAGGAGCACTCAAGAGACTTCCTTTGGGTGAGCACCGACAACTCTAGCTTTGTCCTAGTCTCCTTACTTGTGATTGTTGTCCTTTGCTTTCGCACATTGGCCTTGTACAACAGAATTATGTATTTTTAGGTGCACTCTAGTTCTTTATATTACTATGCTTAATGATATATGTATATGATGTGCTCTTGCGTCTATTGTAGCTCTGTACAGTTGACTTCCAAGTTCTGGGTAGACTTTGGTTATTTATATTGTCATATTAGCTATGATTGTGACTAGAGATCTAGGAACAATACCCTATGGATTGGGCAATTGGCTTGCCTGTAGGTGGGATCTAATAGGCGCCATCATGACCGGGATCGGGTCGTGATAACAAATTTTTAGATTTTCTTCTTAGTCTCAACTTTAAACTTATAGGGTGTTACAAGAGGCATGTGTAGACAAAGAAAGGCATAATTCTATTTAATCGGGCCTAAGATCTACCTATAAATTTTGACTTTATTTTGAGGCTTACCTATCATTTTATTCCTATTGTTGATTTACTTATCTTATTTATGCTTGACATGCTAAGATGGTTTTGTTGAGGTTTCTTTGGGAATTTCAATTGTCGTGTCACACCTAAGGCCTAGCTTGGGTCATGATGCAACAATCAATCTCAATTTGAAATAATGCAAAGTAAAAATTATGATCATTGACTCAATTTGGGTTCACGAGAATATAAATACAAACGACAATCTCAAGAATAAAAGCATAGGAATAATAATCTCAATGTATAATTTAATAAGGCTTAAAGAACCAAAAATTAACTCAATCGGAAAATCAAGACAATTAGGGCTCAAATCAACTTAATACTCCACTCAATCATATTCAGAACATTTACAATTCATGCTTTCAAACTCTATCCATACATAAATTATTAAGCACAATACTCAATTAGGGTTCATGTGAATGAAGAAATGAACATGCATATTGTAACGATTCGTTAAGTCATTTTTAGATATAGAGTTCCGTATGTTATAAAAGATATAGCTCCTGAATTTTAAAGGGACTTTTTGGACTATTCAATAATTCTTTTGTGGTGAAGGGATAATTTTAGATAATTAAATTAACTAGTGACTAAATTGATAGTTAGATAATACCATATACCACTTATCCTAAATTAATTAAAATAAGTAGTAGGATTTATTACTTTAGTATATAAAAATAAATTTAAAAAAGAAAAGAAAAATAAAATGGTTAAATGCCCTAATAAAAAAAAGAGCAAAAAGGTTGCGTGTAGCAGCCATATGAAAATGAAAAACAAATGAGGAAAAGAGTCTCACAGCAGAAACGAACGACGACACAATAGAATAATACGAGAAGGAAAAAGATAGGAAAAAGTGGATAGAAAAATTAGAATTTTCATCTCAAAGTGTTAAGGTAATTGTACTCGTCCTTTCCATTAAATTTTTATGAGATTATGAATAAATTTTTAGGATAGAAACGTGTACAATTTATATTAAATTAAGAAAATATAACCTTAGGGTTCTTAGAATAAAATCTTAGCTTGGGATCGAATAACCATCTATTTTAGCTGAACTTTGACGTACAAGTTTATTTTATTATGGGTAAATATAATTTAAAAGGAATTTTCAGATTTGAATTTGAGGGCTCGGGGTGACTTTTTTATCCAATTTTTGAACTGAAAATAAATATACCAATATGGGTGTCATTGGATTCATATTCTTATAGAGATTATATATTTGATAGATTTGAAATATTCTGAGGTGTTGGAGAAAGGAAAAACATTGGTGGATTAGCTAGATTGACATCGATTCTTCGATTGAGGTAGGTTATGGTTTATTTTATGTGTTAGAAAGACTCTTAATAGTAATTGATATTCATTGAGTGATATTGTGAAATTATCTATGCATTAAATTATTATGATTTGGATGATTGATATGTGTTGTGATTGGTTTTCAATCCCAAGACCATGAAATCTATAATCTTGAAGTTTCCTTACCAAAGTGATGTCTTGAATAAAGAAGGTTTGATGAAATATTGTTAATGAAGTGAAAAGTAATGATAAACAATGATGAATTAAATATAATTGGATTGAGTGTCACAATCTGACACAGATAATATAGGATCGGGTGTCACATTTCCACACGGATATTATGGGATCAGGTGTCACGTTTCGACACGGATATTATGGGATGGGATCGGGTATCACATTTCGACATGAATATTATGGGATCGGATGTCACATTCTGACATGATATTATGGGATCGGGTGTCACGTTTTGACATGATATATATTGGATCGGGTGCCACAATATGGTATGATAATATTAAAGGAAAATATATTAAAATAATTTAATATACTCAATTTCAAAGAACCTATCTCCCAACAGAAGAGCTTGAGTCTTCTTGTGAGTTCTTGGTATCATTGACTAATTATATATATGTTTCATTTTGTTGTTACTTATACTTTTTGTTTGTTGCTTGCCACTGTTAAGTGCTATAGTTGATTTCTTGATATTTCTTAATGTATATTGGTTTCTATTTGGAGTCGGCCGATGATACCTAATCAGTATATGTGGCTCGTACTGACTCCTACTTGTATTTTTCTTTGTTTTGCATTTGTGGAGTGCAGCGAGTGTTTCATCGAATTCGACTTGCCCTCAGCTCTGGTCGGTCGTCGATATATCAGATTTCAGGGGAGCTAATCTTCTAACTCGAGTTGGATTCTATCAGTTATAGCATGATGTCCTTAGTTTTTAGACATAAACTATTTTATTTATCTATTTTAGTGTTGTTACTCTTAGACTTAGTATTTGAGATTAGATGTCCTTGATGTGATAACTTTCATGTTTTGGGGAAACGCTATGTAATAGAATTAGTAAGTTTTGTTATTATTGCTTTTATAAGTTTGAACTTCCACATTAATATTGTATTTTATAAGTTGAACAACTATATAGATTGGGATATATATCTTTGGTTCGCCCATCTAGGAGGGTAAGTATGGGTGCCACTCAAGACCCATTTTGGGTCATGACACATATCAAGTCAAATACTCAACTCATGAACACAATTAGTATGTATTTGTGTTTATACAAGAAACTCATAAAATAATAGACAATTTAAGAATTCAATTCAAAAAATTAGGAAAACTCAAACTCAATCTCAACTCAGAATAATAGAAGTGGAAGGAGCATGTGAAAAAATTCAGTCCAACGTTGTGTTAGCCTTACATACTTGGAAGAAAGATTTATTGGACGAATCTTGAAAGTTAGGCTTGAACCCTAGATTCTTTTTTCCTCTCAATTCACCATTCTAAAAGTTTTAAGAATTAATGAGATTATAGTATTTTGGAAATTGATGTGGGGCTAATTAGAGTATCAAAATGTCATGACCCGGATGGGGGCCTAGATGTGATATGGTGAAGGAGAACCCGAAGGTCCTCGATCAAGCTATAATAGCATCATTACACACATCATTGGTTCAGAAGCGCGGAAGCTAAACACATAACACATAAGCTCTAAGGGAAACGGAGCTTTGGACTCAAGCTTTGGGGACACACCGGGATTATGGAACTTTCCACATAAGCACATAGTCAATCACAATTCCCAACATTCAAGTCATAAGCATAATC
>JBCEWC010020602.1:0-10857 GCA_038996855.1 Solanum aculeatissimum
TGAGTAACCAATTTATTAAGATGACAATTATTTATCTCCAAATAACTCAAGTGAGAAAGTAGCAAACATGACAACAATTTGTTCTTCTCCAAGCTAGTTAGAAGGCTAAAAAAAAATTCTCCGGCAATCATCTACCTTAACCCAATTACATGAAATAGAATATCTCATAATAATTCAAGTATATAATTGGAAAGAACCTTTTTATAAAATTTTAAACCAACTACAAGATTAGGTGACAAACAATGAACCAAACACTTGATAAAAAATAATCCCTGCGTTACTAATCCCTGCATTACGAATCCCTGCGTTATTGGTATTTTTACCAAACGACCCCTTAATGTTAGCTTTGTACCCTGTATTGGTTATCTGAGACATATTATGTTATTTGCTCTTTCCCATGTTCTAAAGTGAAAGTAAATTGAAGAACAATAGTGACAATAAAAAAATAAAGATACATATATTAACTTAAATATGGATAAAAATGCAAGGAAAAGAACACAGCTATAGCACAACTTGATCATTGTAAGCACCATAATCCCCCTCCCCCTATGTAGGAAATAGAGAACTGCAAACCCCCTAATGAGCATATTGAATTATAGCTCAATCACATTATAGAACAACCAGTTGCATTGTCATCACTAAATATGTGCCTGGTTCGTTCATCGAAAATGGTATTGTAAGGTAGCTCTGCATAGGAACCGTGAGCATGGCCATTGTAGCCATGCACGCGGTAGTTATAGGAAGAAGGCGGGGCAAAATAAGTGCCCGGCCTGCTGTAGAATGTGTCATAATAATAATGGTGCATGTAGTTATGGTATTCAGGATTGTATGGATATGGCCATAGTTCAGCTCTCTTTCCAGTTTTCCTCACTGTTTTGAGGACTTTTTTCTGATCTGCCCATCCTGTTACTGTCACCTTTTGCATGTTCATGTCTATGTCAATGCTGTCCACTCCTATGAATATCAAAAATGAAACAAAGTAAATTTAAGGGTTAGTACTCTTTCCGTCCTGGTTTATGTGACGCCGTTTGACTTGGCACGATATTTAAGAAAAGAAGAAAGACTTTTAAAACTTGTGGTCTAAAACCATCCGTAGATATTTTTGACTTTTAAAACTTGTGGTCTAAAATTATCCATAGATATTTGTGTGGTTGAAAATTATTTCTTATTCTAGTAAAGTAACATTCTTCTAGGGACGGACTAAAAAGGAAAGAGTATCACATAAAATGGGACAAAGGGAGTTATTTTTTCTACACAAGCATTTTATGAATCTTGACCAAGCACAAATTGTTATTCTAATATTGACAAAAGTATTTTTCAAATTAATTAGCAAATCAAACACCAACGGCTACTCTCCAAAAAATTTCAAAAGTCACTTATGATAAAGACTACTTTTCAAATAAATAAATTTTGAAAATTTGATTAAACAAACTATCAGTATTGCATATTAAAATGTACAAAGTCAGAATATATCATAAAATTTTATCACTTTTTTTTTTTTATCAAAAAGCATCTTTGGCATATCAAAATAGATGCATTGTTATCAGGGGCGGACCTAGGAAGGGGGAGGGGTTCATCCGAACTCCCTCGCGAAAATTACACGATATATATAAGATAAATTTTATATATTTTTTATTATATATTAAACTTGAACCTTCTAAAAGAATAAACAAAATTTGACATAATGATAGGTATTTTTTTAAATGAATCCTCATTTTCATAGTTTAAATCCCCTTAAAGCATTATATTTTAGCTTCTCGCCACTGATTGTTATAATACATTCTTCCAGACAGAAGGGCCAACTAGACGCACTATTCGTAACGCTTGAGAAAATAAATTAATAGAATAAGGATTAAAAAAAAAATATTCAACTCTTCAAATCATATTAAAATGGGATAGGTCCCAATAATTATTGGATAATGAGAAAAATTCATTTTATATCCCAAGCATGGAGACACAAAAAAAACTCACCAGCTGTGTGAATGAAGACTTTGGTCATATGTCTATTTGGTGGAAATATAATAATTTAAACCTACTTGTCTCCAACTAAAAATTGTAAGAAAATTATTTTATAGGAAAAGATCATTGTATGTATAAAATACGATTCATATTAATTATAATTCTGTTACACAGCTGGGCAAGGTGGTCTTATCAACAAAAATTGATATATACAGCTAGAAATATTAGGATGGACGAGATTTTTCTTATTAAAGAACGAACATTTCATGCTAATTTCATTTAATTGTTATGAAGTAACTAAAAATTATCAATAAATTTCATAGTTAATTCGATATGTTTTAAAAAAAAGAGATATATACCAACCACGAAGCTTCTTGAGAGCTTTCCTTATTTTGCTTTGGCATCCTTGACAGTCCATGTGCACTCTCATTTCCACAATCTAAAATGAATAATGTATAACTTATTTAGAATTTAAGTATCGTTCACGTATAAAAAAATATTTATAATGGAATTATAGATAAATCTATATGATAGATAATCTCATAAAAATAATAATTAATCTACTATCACAAATTAAAGTTATGAATATTATAATATAAAATTTATATCGAATTCATACCACTTTCCCTATTTTAAGCATTTATTTGTTAACAAAATCTCTACTTATAAAGGCTACCGCGCAATATGCCAAGTAATCATGAAAACAAAGTAGATTGTTTCGATTTGTTCTTATCAAACTAATCCTTTTAGTTTTTTTTCATTTTCTGGAGTGAATACACTTGATTTGAAGATATTTTAAAAATTATCTCTCTATCTCTATTAGATAGCGTTAAAATTTGCGACTCTATATATATTTTATTCTCTTCAAACTCTACTTATGAAATTCACTAGGTATATTATTGTTGATTTTTTAGATTAAGGCACACCATCTTATTTTAAAGTAGAGATAATATTGGAGTGGTAGAACCACTAATTAGTACATTTCTTTCTCTTTGTTGCATTCTTTTCGAGCCACTAAACTTAAATGCAATTCTCCTTTTATTTAAACTCGATAGGAAAGAATAATGAGTATTAAATTTTCTTCTTGTGGATACTGTCACTAACAAAGTGTTCATTACTACTATTATTTATCTTCATTTGAATACCAGATATATAGATGTAAAACCTATAAAAAGATCATACTCATGTTATTCATGTACCAGATTACTAGTATTATTTATGTGATATTTTTTACTTCTTTGAGACAGTTAGACTGACTAATTATTGAACTAATTGGATCGGATAAACTCAATATTTTAAGATTAAAATTAGATATTCAAAATCAAAAAAATGATTATAAGTTATAATTTTTCTCATGATTATAAAAATATATTTTAAAATATTGGTCAACATTTTGAATAATTTAATTTTCAAAGAGTAAAAAGTGTTACATGAATGGAGAAGTAAGGATAGTACCTCACAAAAATCCTTTTTTAGCTATAAGTAGCTCTTTCTCATTCCTTTATATTTAGTTTTCAACCTTCGTCATATTTAAATATATACTCCGAAGAAGAACAAAGCTTATCACAATAAAGAAAAACAAAATTTGGAAGGGATAATTTTAAATATATATCATAAATTAATTAATTTATAAAAAATATAATCAAGTTTTATTTACATAAAAATAGTCAAAAAATATAGTGACTACAATATAGTTTGCCAAAAGTCATAGAAAAATATATATTAACTATACAATGTAGATAACTGATACATGAGCTATACTCTGAATATACATTATGATATACTCAGAAACTAAATATAGTTTGACTATACATGAAATATACATCAATTATATATACCAATAGATGATTACTTTGACTGAATGATCATCTACTGTAATTATCTCAATTTGGAAAGCATAAGCTTAGAAGTTCTAAAATAACGAAATGTAATGATAACATAATAAGAAGAGAGATTAACCCAAATTATGCTCAAATTTATACCCCAGTATACATTTGTGTTATAAAGAAAATAAACCCAAAAGAGAAGAAAATTACAATGAGTATAGAGAGAAATAAAATGCAGAAAAGTTGGATATTATTTCTCCATTTTCACATACACTTATATGTAATATAACATAAACATGCAGAACATAGAGAGCTAAACGGCAACTCACTTACGAGTTCAGTGTTGTGAAATTGCTACTAATATATATACATATTTTAAATTAAGAACATAAGTATTATCATTTAAAGTCGTCGTAGAGTTCAGAACTCATAAAATTCAAATCTTGAATCTGTCTTTGCACAAAGTCCTCCGAAAACATATAAAGGGACACATTCATGATCAATAACAAAAGATTATGATACCATATTATATATTCTTCTTTATTTATTTTGTCCTTTTGATATGGGGTTGGGAATGGTAATTAAGTAATGTAACATAAAAAAAAAGACATGAGTTAAGAAGCAGACCGTCATATTATGGGACTTCGAGAAGATGGAGGAGCTACTATAGCAACACAAATGTAGACTTCCTTTAGATGAAATAATATCTAAGTGTAATTCTTATGCCTTTGTGTGTCTAATATGTAAGTTTATATACACACAAAACTTGATATGGACAGGCATGTTTATCTATTAATTGGAGCGTATACATAAAGATAAGGAAAAATAACTAAATGTAGTATTTTTTTAAATGTGGTCCGACCCACAATCATATCATCTTTTCTTTTTCTCACATTTTTATTTGACCATAGGTTGTTTAGTTTTGGAGACAAAGCTTGTGCTGTGAAGACCACAAAAGTTTCAAGAAAATAATAACAAAGAAAAATTGGACCATTTTAGAAAGCACACTGAATTTGTGGCTTTGATAGCTAGCTAGAGTGGGTCATTTATACCTTTGTCCCTATTTTATGTTTTGTTCCACAAGACCAAAATCTTTTTTGGGGACATCAGTATATTTCACATTATAATATTATTGAAGGACAAAAATTAAAGATCAACTCATTTGAGGAGAACAATGTATTAAATGAGCTAGAGTCCACTCATCTATTCAACTCCTTATTTTGGGGAAAAGGTAGTCCTGTAGTAATGTAATAACAAAGAAATTAATTATAAATAAACTTGATAATACGAGCCACTTGCATAAGGATGGGCATTATCGTGATAACGATTTTAATACAATATATATATATATATAAGCTCCTTTTATTTTGGTCTCATAATAGTAATTGAAAAGAAATAAAGATCTTCCAAGAATAATTAAGACAAGTTCATTGTTTGTGAATGTTGCTTGTTGAGAGTAAATAAAGCACAATGGGATGGATGGCTATACAAAATATGAAGGGCTTCAAAAGATGATATGGACGGTACTCTAGATTGAAACTCCTACCTATTGATTAATTATGATTTTTGACTTATTTTTTATTTTGACTTAAATAGAAGTGTTTAAGGCACTTTTTTTTTTTTCTCATGTAGACTCTAAAAAAGTGCTTAATTAAAAACACCTAAAAAAGCGAATCCAACTAGGCTCGAAGTCAAATTAACATAAAAATAGGCATATAACTCTAAAAATTGGCCTATACTTTCACTACTAAAAAATATGCAATTAGCTACATAATTTGTTGGTAATCCCCAACAAATTCGTTATTTAAAACTCCCAACGGATTGAAATTTTACATAATTCATCACTAATTCGTAGCTAAATGAAATTAATATGGAATTTTTGCTATTTAGCTAGAGCCCCTACTTTATTAGGGGTCTTATGTGACGTCCCGCCACTTGATCATCTTAGAGGGAGAAGAATCTAGAGTCTTAGAAGGATTTTTAGAAGGCTCTAGAATATTGTAGTTGAATCTTGAAAGTCCCTAGAATTATCTAGACTTGTGAAGTATTCTAGAATAGGGACTAAAGTGTAAATAGTGAGAGACTTGTAGTGTAAATATTAATTACACTTTGACCCCAAGTAGGTTATATAAATAAGGGGGTCATGCATTGTTAGGCATTCAGAAATCTAAAAATTGTAAGACAATCTTCAAAAGCGATACAAGTCTTCTTTCTTAAAGCTTTCGTGTCTTCTTAATATAGTGTTCCCTTGACGGTCGAGTTTAAAAGGCTTACTTGTATTTTCAAGATCATAAAAAATTCGTAAGCAAATTGACAAGTGTCACACGAAAGTCTTAGCGAGAGTTCTAAGTCTGTGACAACGTGGTATTAAAGTACACTACAAAAAGAATAAGGAACTACTGATCGAGTCAACACCAAGTGAAGCCATAACATCCCACTCACTCTCGGTCATTGAAATGAGTGACTATGAACAAGGTGAGGAACTTGTAAACGTCATACCTGACATAGAGGGGATATCGAGGGTGGATACTGCCAGACAAGCGGTGGAGATCCTTGGCAAACGCTTGAACCAATTTGATGGCAAAATTAAGACTTTAGAGGAATTCACCCTTGAGAAAAATGATAATATACTAAAGGAGATGGGAGAGCATCAGGCGGCGAAGTATGAGCTGAGGGAGACCATCACTTCCTTAGAGTGTCAGCTCATGGAGGCATTGAGCAAGATTGAGGCCATGAGCGCCACCATAGAGGCCATGGGTGCAAAGATGACGGCACTTGAAAAAGGCGTGGCTGACGAGAGATGCGTTAGGATTTCTTTCAAAGGCGTTCGTGATGCACGGGAGATGGAGAACTTCTTGTGACAATTAGAAAATTACTTCAAGTGTAACAAGGTAAGGAGCGGTGAGACGAAGATCAACACAATCACGTTATATCTGACGGAGATGGCCATGTTATGGTGGAAAAGAAAGGAGTCAGAGATAAGGAAGGGGTTATGCACCATTAACACATAGGAGCAGTTCAAGAAGACCTTCTTCTGGAACAATGTCATCTATGAGGCAAAGAGAAAGTTCAGAGAATTGAAGCAGACGGGTAGCATAAGGGCTTATGTGAAAGAGTTCACTACCCTCACGCTCTAGATTCACAACCTCACGGATGAGGACATGATGTTCCACTTCATGGACGACTTGTAGAATTAGGACAGGACGGAGTTAGAACATAGAAAAATTAGGACCATTAACGAGGCCATCACCTAAGTAGAGGCTTTGATGGTCTTTCGACATGACAAACATGATAGCGACCAAGAAGAGGAGTTGAGGGTTAGTCACAACAAAGGTGGGAGAGATGGTGGAAAAGGCAGAAGATGGCATCCACATCCCAAGCATCATGACACCTGGAGGCCTAATAACAATAAGGTCGATCATCAAAGCATTAGAGAGGGCAAGACACAACCCGAAAAAGAGTTTAAGTGCTACATATGCGGTGGACCGCATAGATATAAGAAGTGCCCTGAACTGAAGAGCCTTGGTGTCATACTACAGGAATGGAAGGATAAGAAGGCGCAGGAACAGACACTCGAACCAAGGAAAAGATCGGGTATAACATGGATAGGTGTGATTGGGCTATGCGTAGCCGTCACACAATATCCGAAGAGATCGAAGAAGTATAGTGCTTAGTACGTGGACATCATGATTAATGGACGACCCACTCGTGCCATGGTCAACACAAGCGTAGAGGCTAGCATCGTGACTAAGTTTGCACCAACTAACTTGGGGCTGAATTATAACCCAAGTAGTGTGCAACTTAGGACGGTTAATGCACTAATGACTCCTGTATGCGGAGTGGCTCAGAGGGTCAACATAACATTAGGCAAGTGGCGTGGTAAAACCAACTTTCATCTCGCACAAATAGATCTCCTTGACATAATTCTTGGACAGGAGTTCTTCTAAAGGTGTCACGCAGTGATCGACCCCTACATCCAATAATTCGTGGTCATGGAACAAAGAGTTTTTTGCATTGTGCCCTTAGTCAAGGTGCTCAAGTCAGAGAGACAAGCTCAAATGTCGATCTTGAAGCTTGTAGAAGAGATTAAGGAAGGGTAACTATTATTGTGTTCCTTGCTTGCTAGGAGGAAAGGTTGTCGAAGGAGAAGTCGATAGAGGAGGCCAAGCAAAAATAAGGACGACTAATTGTAGCAGTGTTCCTCGAGTGCTGAAAAGAGCAATCTCCAAAGGGGACCTCACACGGACGATATAGAAATTTATGACAGTCTGAAGGTGAAGACTGGAAGTTTGAGGAGAGTCCAGGAATTCCTACTGCAGCATTGCGCCGAAGACGTCACAACATCAGGTGGGGGAGAGTGTGATGACCCGTCACTTGATCATCTTAGAGGGAGGAGAATCTAGAGTCTTAGAGGGGGGTTTTAGAAGGCTCTAGAATATTGTAGTTGGATATTGAAAGTTCCTAGAAATATCTGAACTTGTGGAGTATTCTGGGATAGGGACGAATGTGTAAATAGTGAGAGACTTGTAGTGTAAATATTAATTACACTTTGACCCCAAGTAGGTTGTATAAATGGAAGGGGTCATTTGGATTGTTAGACATCCAGAAATTCAAAAATTGTAAAGCAATCTTCCAAAGCAATACAAGTCTTCTTTCTTAAAGCTTTCTTGTCTTCTTAATCTAGCATTCTCTTAACGGTAGAGTTTAAAAGACTTACTTGTATTTGCAAGATCGTTAAAGATTCGTGAGCAAATTAACAAGTGTCGCACGAAAGTCTTAGCAAGAGTTCTAAGTCCATGACACTTAGCTAGTGGTCCGGCCAAATTTATAATAGACATATAGAAATTATTGTAAACGTCAAATTACATTGAAAGTGTTGGTCCTAGAAAATAAAATGTCTAATATTTTTTCACCCAAAGAACTTACTGAATTGTTGCTGGTAGAACAAATGGGTTGCGGTTGGATAATCTAAATAGTTGTATTATCGTGCTCGCGGTAACATTGGGTAGTCAAGTGTGAATCAAACAATTGCTAATCAAAGCAAAAAAGGTATCACATTTTTCTTTTTTATAGGAATTTCATATAAAAAATAATAGTATCTCAAAATATAGCCCAATTTCGAAAGTTAAAAAAAATTCTTCCCTGTAGATGAAGTAAATTAACCCAAGGTTATGTATAGACCAAATCCTAAGAAAATTTTACAATCAAACAAGAAAAAATCTTTTTATTTTAGTCTTTATGGTTGAAGATTAAAAAAAAAGGCAATTGGACATGAAGTTTCATAACAACAGTTAGCTACTAAAAGATACATATGTGTTTGTATCACTCCCCATGTATAACGAAAGCACAAAAAATGTTGGCAACTATTTGGAGTTCCTATTTAAAAGATACGCAATATAAATAGGAAGACGTTTTAAACAGTGATGGATCCAGAATTTTCACTCATGGGGTTCAAAATATAAAAGTGTAAACGTGTGAATAATTCAACAAAAATAATTTCCAAAGGAAGTACTGATACATAATCTAATATTATTTCAGCACTTTAAAAAAAAAGTGAAATATTGAGTTGGGTTCCCCAAGGCCAAAATTAAATAAAAAGGAATAAATAAGAGAAGCTAAAAAATAATGCTTTAAGTGGGATTTGAACCCTAAGTGTGAGGGTTCATTTAAAAGACACTACTAAAAAATAGGTCTATGGCAATGGATTTTACGTCAATGGTTTAAAAGGCGTTGTCATAGAGGTATATAGCGATGGTTATACCAGTTGCATAAGGTCCGCAATGATGTGGTTATATGGTATATTTAAAACCATTGAAATTAAGCGGGAACCATTGTAATAAATATATTAATACAATGGATTTTTATAACCGTTGCAAGTGAGTATATATGGCAACAAATTTTCTATCTATGGCAATGAGTATTATTTTTCTCATTATTTTTTTTAACATTTTGTGATGCCCCGCAACTCTATCCTCACATGTACCTACGTTTCGAGACTCATTCTTACCTATGAGAAGTGTATTAGGGTCATAAGAGACTTCTAACACTTAGACGAGTTTAAAACTTTCCAATAAATTGAGTATTCTAGTGATCGATTATGCAAGGATTAACTTTAAATGATCATAACTCTTAGAACACAAATAATTAGATGGTCCATGACCTATCAAATGAAATCTATTTGAATTCGCTTTCCAACGCAACTGGTTTCACCTCATTTGGTGTTCAAAGTCCAAAGTTATGATCATTTTACCGGAGACTATCTATTGTAGAGTTGTTCCACGAAATCCCTTACGGGTCGTGGATCAGAGTACGACCCGTAAACTTAGGTTTCGTGGAAAGGCCCAAAAAGTTAGATTTTGAGCCCCAAACTTCACGAACCTATCTACGGGTCGTAAAACCTTCTACGGGTCGTGAAAAAGTCTCGAGAAAGGTTCCAATAACCTTAAATGCATGCCCAAAAGTTTACGAAAAGTCCCTATGAATCGTAAAGCATCTTACGAATCGTGGATAGGTTTCATAGAATATTCCAGTGACCTCAAGAACATGGTCAAAAGTTTACGAAAGGTTCCACGAGTCGTGGAATGTTCCATGAGCCGTATGATAGGTTTCTTATTAAGTTCCAAAAACCAATATTTGGTTTGATTGTCCACGAGAGGGGACCACGACCCGTGACCTGTTTCACAGGCCATAAATGGAGTTTAGTGGTCTACTTCAATAACTTTTCTTGAAGGGTAATTTTGATTTTTCCCATTTTTTTTTTTAAACCCATGATGTTTTGGGGACTATTAATGGTATTTTCATCTAATTCTACATTTAAATTTTTGGAGATCTTCGAAGAGAGGAGAAACCTAGGGTTCCAAGCACGTGAGTGAAGGTCTTCTGAGAGTTAATTGTTATTCAAAATTTTCGGGTATGTAAGACTAACTTAAAGCGTGAGATTGTTCTCCCGTGTGCCCTTACTAATGATGAATACAATATTTTCAGAGAATTGAGTTTCCATGCATAATTATTTGTGATAGTTTAATTGTGAATGAATTGAATCCTTATGAAGGTTTTCTTGAGATTTTCCTTA